>JAANYP010001539.1:0-23407 GCA_020465985.1 Centrapalus pauciflorus
CCAGATATGGTTTACACACCCGATTCATGAGGTCCATAAATACGGCTGGTGCGTTGGTTAAAACGAATGGCATCACCTGGAATTCGTAATGTCCATAACGAGTTCTGAATGCCGTCTTGGGGATATCTTCTTCCCGAACTTTTACTTGATGATAACCGGAGCGCAGATCAATCTTTGAGTAGAAGCTAGATCCCTGAAGCTGGTCGAACAGGTCATCAATCCTAGGGAGGGGGTAGCGGTTCTTTACCGTTAACTTGTTTAGTTCTCGGTAGTCTATGCACATTCGGAAGGATCCGTCTTTCTTTTTAACGAACAAAACAGGAGCTCCCCAAGGTGAGGAACTTGGTCGAATGAATCATTTATCCATCAATTCCTGTAATTGACTGGACAATTCTTGCATTTCAGAAGGTGCGAGTCTATATGGGGCTCTTGCGATCGGTGCAGCTCCTGGCACTAAGTCGATTTGAAATTCTACTTGCCTAGCCGGGGGAAGCCCAGGCAAGTCTTCCGGAAATACCTTCGGGTAGTCCCGTACTACTGGAATATCCTCAAGTCGTTTTTCCTTCGACTCTTTTTCTACGATCTGGACCAACACTGCATGGCAACCCTTCCTAAGACATTTTAATGTTCTTAGGCCGGATATGACATTCAATTGTCGGTTCTTCTTTTCCCCTTGGACCGTGAGGACTTTCTTCTTACTGAGTGGTATTCGCACCACTTTCTTTCCACACAAAATCTCAGCCTGGTTATGCGACAACCAGTCCATACCAATCACCACATCGAAACTTCCGAGTTCTATAGGCATTAAGTCTATCTTAAAGGAGTGATCTGCTAGTTTTAATGTGCATTCCTTAATGATACTATTTGCCTTTATTATTTTGCCATCTGCAAGTTCTATTGTATAGGAGTTGTCTAAGGGAAAAGTAGAAACATTCAACTGCTGGCTAAACCTATCAGATATAAAGCTCCTATCAGCCCCAGTATCAAAGAGTACGTATGCGTAAATATCGTTTAGGAGATACGTACCAGACACCACGTGAGGGTCCTGACGAGCGTCTCCTGCTCCCAACACAAATGCTCTCCCTTGAGCTCTCCCTTCGTTCCTCAATCTTGGACACTCGTTCCTGAGGTGTCCCGTTGCACCACACTCGTAACAGCTTCTCGGGTTGCTACCACTGGCACCCGGGGCTCCGGATCTACAGTCTTTGGTCATATGGCCCAAACGTTTGCAGTTTCCGCATTGGGTTGGACAGGGGCCAGGGTTGTGGTGGAAGGTGCATTTGGTGCAAAAAGGCTTAGTACCGGTATAGCTTCTCCTTGACTCAACTCCTGCTACATAGGCTTTAATGGTCTCGGGTTTCTTGAACTGTGAACCCGTGTTCTTCCCGGTCTTTTCCTCCCACTTTCTCTTGTGTTCCCCGGCTCTGGCTTCGTTCCTCCGGGATACTTGGTCCATAAGATTGTTGGCCATTCTGATGGCGTCCTGTATGGTGGATGGGTTGGAGGCGGTAACGTTCCCTTGTATTTGAGGAGCGAGTCCCCAAATATAGCGTTCAACTTTCTTGTATTCCGAAGTTACCATCTGCGGACATAGGATACTTAGTTCATGGAATCGGTTGGTATATCCTGCAACGTCCGTCCCTTTCATTGATAGATTCCAGAATTCTGATTCCATTTTCTGGAGTTCGTTTCTTGGGCAGTATTCATCCGTCATCATCTGTTTTAGTGTGGCCCACGTAAGCTGGTAGGCTTCGTCAATGCCTACTGACTGGACGTAGGAATTCCACCATGTGAGCGCGCTATCTTGCAAGGTGTGAGTAGCAAATTTCACCTTGTCTCCTTCCGCGCATCCGCTGACACGATATACTGATTCTAGCTTTTCAAACCAACGGATTAAACCGACTGCTCCTTCAGTTCCATTAAAATACCGGGGCTTGCAACTTAAAAACCCTTTGATCCCGCAACCTTTCGCGTGAGTTTCAGTTCCTCCTGTGGTGCGACTGGCACCACCATCCCCATTGGTTGTGCTATTTCGGTTTGCCTCGTAGGTAGCTATGGCGGCAGCCACCCTTTGGGCAACAAGCTCTTCAATGTCAGCTGTATTCATGGCTCGTTTTGGCGGCATTATCTTGAAGTTTAAAGAAAATCATAGTGTAAGAAGTTGAATCTTAAAGATGTGGCACAATACTATTATCATCAAGCACAATCACATAAATATTTGAGAATTTTCATTAATCGCTCGAAATTTTTCTTACATAGGGGGCGGGTTATTACCCGAAATTTTTATCCTATGCTATTATATAATATTTTCCTACTAATACAAAGGAAATGCAAAAGTACTAGGTGTGGGAGTGATCAGGGGTCTCTCCCTTTTCCATCGTACTGAGGCGCTGCGTCAACTCCTCGATCCGGGCTTGGCTCTCGGCTAGTTGCTGCCGGAGCTCATTCAGTCCGTCCTGCTGTATAGCAAGGGCGTGCTGATTGGCCCAATATATGTTGGAGTTTTGCAACTCCTCCCGCTCTAAACGAGCGGTCATCTCCCCGATGTCCAGGTTAAGTGACCGGATCTGGTGGTCATGCCTGGTAGATCTTGCGATCAGAAGAGGTATGGTCTGATCGGCAGGCTCTTGAGTGAGCGGTGAGACAGGTGCGGAGGATGGTCCTCCGATCTCGAAGTTTGGAGGAACTCCCTCCATTTGCCTCCATTCGCGGAGGGTCTCCGGTATCCAAGTCCATCTTCGGGCGTCTACCCGTCGGTGTGGTGTCGGGGGATTGGGTTGGGGAGTCGGAACAGGAATAGACTCCCTTCTCGGCATGATTACCCGCTTCCGGGGTGTGTACAACATCTTTGGGCCGTTAGGATAAGGTCTATACGGCTTATAGGATGGTTCGGCCGGGTGATACGGGACGCGAGCAGGGGCCGCCGGTGGTGAAGGATCCTCTTCCTCCATCGATTCTTCTTCGGACTCTTCCATCGGATCTTCCGACGGGTCCTCCTCCTCCGAGGTTTCTTCTTCTGGGAAGACTTCCGTGGCCGTGGGACTTGCGGGAGTGTATTCCTCCTCAGAGTCCGACAAGATGATAATTTCTGGATGGCTCATGGTTTCTGCTAATAAGGTTCATTTGTAATCTTTTAGTTAGTTACAAAAATATTCTTAAAATCAGAAATTTTTACGTGCAGTTATAGTCTAGGATACTAATGCAACCTAGTTCACTATAACTATGGCTCTGATACCAATCTGTCACACCCTGCTACCCCGGTTGGACAGCGAGGCGTGACGAGTGCGGAAGCGTAACCATAATTATAACGAACGACCACTATATGGACGTTTTCGAAATATTACATCAAATAAATTTAAACTGAAATAATGTTTTACAGATGAAAGGAATGAAGTTCGCGTAATACAGAGATTTTAATACATAATCAATGCGTCCAAAAATAATGCAGTCAAATCTCCGTTAGTTTCGAAATAAGCATGCGACTCCATGAAATGCGGAAGCTTGAAGTTGGTGTTTACGAAGGCGCACTTGCCTTAATTACCTGGAAATACATGCTAAAATACGTCAACAAAATTGTTGGTGAGTTCATAGGTTTACACGAAAAGACCAGTTGTATGGACATTATCAGATACGTTGAATTTATAAAAAAAATCATAAATTCCATGAGATGTATTACGTAAACCATCATGTCACCGAAGCTTAATTAGAATAAGTTTTGCCCCGAGCAGTATTCCCATATGTAATACCGTAAGTTGAATATATATGCACCCGCTGTTAGCTAAACCACTAACCCGAGTGGGGGACATGACTCCCAATAGATCTATCCACAATATATTCGCGCTTGCAAATAAATGCAACTAACGATTTCATGATATAAGGGCGGAGATTCTCATACGTATTACACAATAGAATCGAGAAGTTTTCGTGTCCATATAAAACGAAACATGTATTTCATCCCAAAGCATATTAATGTAAAAATGGGACTATGAAGACTCACCTTGTTGGGTTTTGATGTTGTTTTCGGATCTGAGTTTAGCACTTGTTCGGATGGTCGGGACTCGTCCTAATATTTTTACGAGTTCGGGTCAATATTATTTTAATATGTGTTTGAGTATTTCGTAAATATTTTCATGTACTTGTGATGTACGAATAATTTTTGTGGGATTTTATATGTGCATTTTCGATTTATGGATATTTATTTCCAAAATGGTTTGCATGCATGCATACTTACGTATATGTATGTATAAATATATATTTATATATATACGAAAATGCATACATATATATGTGAGCATGTGCATCATAAAAAAAAGATATTCATTTATTTTGCATGGAACATTTTCACGAGTATTATGAAAAATCGAGTTGTAAATGAAAAATATTATATTTTAGTAAATGCATTTAATTTTTCATGTTTTATAAATAAAGTAAATAAGAAAACTTACAGAATTTGAAGAACACTTGAAATCTTTATAGCTGGCCGGTTTTGCTTTGAGAGGGTTTGTAAGTTGGTGTGTTTTTAATGAAGTGGGTTTTGTCTTCTATTTATAGAAGAAAAATCGGTTACTAAAATAATGATAAATTAATTAAATTTTTAATGAAATGATGAAAAGAAAAAGCAAATCGGTTGAGTGTTGAACAAAAAGGTGTGGCCGATTTTATCATTTCATGTTGCATGTTGTTTATTATTAAAATAATACAATAGTACATGCTAGTTGTCCTTTAAAGGACAACTTACTTTTTAGAGTGATAAGTAGCATGGGTTTTCAAATTTTATATTAACAAAAGTACAAAAGCATGCAGAAAAGGTGATAATGATAATTTCGGATATATATATATATATATACACTTAGAAAAATTTTCTGGAATGTTAAACTCGATTCAAGTGTGAATCGAGTTTGTTGCAATGTCAATCGAGATTTATATAATTATATTCGAGTTTCATGCCTTTGACATTCGAGTTTCAGGCATTTGTTATCCGAGTTTCATGCCTTTGTCATCCGAGTTTTATGCCTCTTTAATCGAGTTTCTTTGTTTAATTATTCGAGTTTAATCTTTTCTTTATTCGAGTTTTATGTACTATCATTCGAGATTAATCCTTTCTTTATTCGAGTTTCATCAAAGTACTATTCGAGTTTATGCCTTTACTAGTCGAGTTTCATCACATCATTATTCGAGTTTCTGCTCACATGATTCGAGTTTCATGTAATATCATTCGAGTTTATTGTTATATAATTCGAGATTCATAAAAACTTCATTCGAGTTTATTACTTCATTATTCGAGTTTCATATTAGTTTAATTTTCGAGTTTCATACCTTATATTTTTAGGCCAGTTGTTACACATGTAAAGCCCAGCATTAGTGGCTGAACCCTTGGAAGCTTGACAGATCCTGCACCGCTTAACAAATCGCTCTATTTCCTTCCGAATTGTTGGCCGAAAATAAGATGATTGCACCAAGTGTAAAGTGTGATCTCTGCCTACATGCCCTTCACCATGTAACACCTTTATGATGTGCAGACGGAGACTGGTATAGGAATGAATAGTTGATTCCCCATGAAAAGGAACCCATCATGCGTGGAGCTCGAGCCAATGGTCGTCTGGACACTAGATTTGCCCCAAACGAAGACCCGAGTAAAAACTTAGGGTCGTTTCCGTTTAGCCTCTTTTATTACGGACCCAATCTTGGACCTCCAGAAACAGGATGACCCGATCATCGACACTTGGGCCTGCATCATTCCCCCCTGGGTAGACAAAATTCGTCCTCGAATCCGCAGTAGGCTAATCATCAAAAGAATCTCCATGGAAAGGCACCAAATGCTTAACATTGAAAACATCGGCACATCGGATATGATTTGGCAATTTCAGACGATAAGCATTAGAATTTATCTTCTCCACAATCTCCACCGGTCCAATCTTCTTTGCAAATAACTTATTGTACTCACCGACCGAGAAACGATCCTTAGTCAGAATAGCCCAAACGAAATCACCAACCTCAAAATCAACGTGTCTGCGTTTCTGATCAGCATCCTTCTTGTATTTTGCATTGGCACGAACCAAGTTTTCTTGTACCACCTTATGGACCTCATGAAGCCCAACAACAAAATCCTGCACTTTCTTTGGAACAGTGCTTGAGATAGGAAGGCCCATCAGATCCAGTGGGCCCATGGGTTGAGCAGAATAGACCACTTCAAATGGACTGAAACGAGTACTTCAGTTGACCACACGATTATGGGAAAACTCTTCTTGACACAGCCTCTCTTCCCAGGCTCGCACGTGTTCACCCACCAAACACCTCAAAAGATTACCCAGTGATCTGTTAACAACTTCGGTCTGCCCCTCCGTCTGAGGGTGATAGGCACTGTTGAAGTTAAGCTCTGTGTTCACCATCTTTCATAGGCTGCGCCAGAAATGACTCAAGAAACGAGTGTCCCGATCAGAAACAATTGTAGAAGGTAACCCATGCAAACGGTAGATCTCCCGAAAGAATAACTGAGCCACATGAACCGCATTGGCTGTTTTCTTGCATGGTATAAAGTGAACCATCTTCGAAAAACGGTCAACCACGACAAAGATCGAATCATTACCCCTTTGCCTTCGGGGCAACCCCAACACAAAGTCCGTACTGATATCAACCCAAGGTTGTGAAGGATCAGGCAGAGGCATGTAAAGCCCAACATTAATGGTTGAACCCTTGGCAGCTTGACAGATCATGCACCTCTTAACAAACCGCTCTACTTCCTTCCGAATTGTTGGCTGAAAATAAGATGATTGCACCAAGTGTAAAGTGCGATCTCTGCCTACATGCCTATCACCATGTAACCCCTTTATGATGTGCAGACGGAGACTGGAATCAGGAATGCATAGTTGATTCCCCTTGAAAAGGAACCCATCATGCGTGGAGCTCGAGCCAACGGTCGTCTGGACACCTGATTTGCCCCAAACGTAGACCCGAGTCAAAAGTTAGGGCCGTTTCCATTTATCCCCTTTTAATACGGACCCTATCTTGGGCCTCCAGAAACAGGATGGCCCGATCATCGACACTTGGGTCTGCATCAGATGTTTAAGTAAATTTTGGTCTGCAGAAGAGTAAACATTACAAAATTGACACATGGCGTAAAATTATTGACAATTAGTGCCACAAAATTATCAAAATGATAAAAAGAAACGTTGTAAAATATAATTTTACAAGTAGGGTCTATCCAAAAAAAAATTATTGTAATATTAATTAAGTAACTTAATTTAATTTACCGGCGTGTCCGCGGGTTATAATCTAGTTAATATTGAATTGGCCAAATTATTGAGTTATACGCGGAACCGTCACGTGATGAGATTTTAGGTTAATTGAGTTATGGGATTAAGTTTTTGTAAAAGATTACAATCCTAGTGATTATTAATTAATTTGGAACCCGATTATATAAACTTGTGTTTTATAATAACGGGATAAGATATGGGGTGTCGGACCGAGTTATAACCAAAATGTATATATGTAGGACCTCCTTGATTGGTTTCTTTCGTTCTTCACATCTAACTAAAGAAACATAAAGGTGTTGTGTGTGTGTTTTGGATTCCAGTAGCAACAGTAGCAAGAAAGGAGCCAAGTGATCAGATAAATGTTTCCAAGTTCATCACCAACTTCTTCTTTTGAGTTCAAGTAAGTTTTGAGCTCCAATTCGCGAATTATATGTTGTTAGTTGTTATCAAATGAGTGAATTGAGGTTATATGTGTTACTGAACAAATTCGAGATGTTTTGGTTGGAATATATCGAGTTGGTGTGGATTTGGGGAGTGATTCCCCTGGTCTGTCTGAATACAGAGGTTACTGCTTCTGTTCGCCCGTGACCGCTGACGCGATCACATGATATCACGGGCCGTGACGTTCTTAAGACAAGCCCGGGCCGCGTTGCCCTGGGTGCGGGGCGCAGGCGGTGGATGGTCGAGCTCAGGCCATGTTGTGATGAGCACGACCGGGATCGGAGAAGCGCGACCGCGATCTGGCTAGGGTATAGGGTTAGAGTTTTGGCCTACATGGGTTGTGTGTTTGGGTATCCGGGCTTGTGTGTTACTTGGGAGTCGTGTATAGAGTTATTGAGCTGTGATAGTAATATCAGATTATTGAATTGTGATTCCAGGATCTCGAGTTGATAGGGTGGGGATACGGGTAGGGAACCAAGACTTGAGGAGTGAGACTTCAGGGTCAGGCGAGTTTGCATGTTTTTTTGAGATACATGTACGAACATTTATTTAATACTTGCATGATCTTTTTACTGAGATTTCTTACGAGATCACTATGAGTTTTATACTAGATTTATTATGAGTATTATCATGCATGTATTAGCGAGCTTTCTTGTGAGTTGTGTTTTGTTATATGACATTTGGGAAACATGGGCTACCGAGTTATTAAACTGCATGGCTGGATAGGGATCGGGTCGCTCCCGATTCCATTTTGTTTTCCTGACGACTGCTTTGTGTGGTCTAAGGATTTGGATACGTGAATTCTTCCACACGGGACACCCTTTTGAGCTCTTTGGGGGAGTCAGTGCCTCGAAGGCACTCAATTGGTTATGAGAGATCGAGGCAGCATTTTGCATAGCCCATGTGGATAGAGTTGATATGGTTAATCATGCCTCCTACTTGCTGAAGGGAGGGGCACTGTGATGGTGGGGTTCTGTGGTGAGTGCCAGAGGGGTCAGTGTGGCCTATCTGTTGACTTGGGAGGAGTTCAAGACGGAGTTTGAGTTGTAGTCTTGTCCTCAGGATATGAGGAAGGAGCTAGAGTGGGAATTTATTCATCTGCAGCAGGGATCTATGTCAGTCCAGGAGTAAATAGATGTCTTTAATGACTGAGCACAGTTTGTGCCACATCAGGTGGCTACAGATGATCGAAAGGTTAGTATGTTCATCGAGGGTTGAGATCAAATATTATGGAGTTTGTGGGGATGTTGCGTGACCCACATTTTCATTTGCGATGGACTATGCCCGTCGACGAGAGCGGGAGATCGAGAGACAGAGGGAGCAGTCGGCTCCTCAGAGACAGCGGGTTGAGCGGTTGAGCCAGGGATCAGGGTCCTCGAGATTTTACAGAGAGAGCCGACAAGGAGTATATTCTGAGTAGAGGGGACAGGGTTCTGGGGGCCGTCGAGATCAGGGTCAGGATGAGAGGCAGAGGGGTTTTGGGCAGAGTTACGGTCAGGGCCAGAGACAGTAGGGTCATAGTCAGTAGGGGATCCAGGAATTCAGGGAGTAGAGTTGGTAGCTCGGCAGCGATCGAGCGAGATTGTCAGCGTTGTCGTCGCCGCCATGCAGGGCCGTGTGCCAAAGAGTATCTACATTGTTTCAGGTGCGGCTAGTACAGTTACACTACGATTATGTGTACGTCGCAGAATTCTCTTTGCTTCCGATGTAGGAAGCAGGGTCACATGTTGCGAGATTGTCCGAGTCCAGGGAAAAGGATGACAGGGCCGAGTTCGAGTGGGACTGGAGCCTCGGGTCGTCATCAGCACCTCGTGGGGTGACGAGCCGTCGTTGTGGCCCATAGAAATAATCCAAACTACCTACTAGTGTAGATAAGTAAGGGTCGAATCTGCAGGGAGCGTGTAGGTTTATTAGGGTTAATTTGAAAGTTTCTTTATAAATTACGAAAAACGATTAAATTTTGAATTGGATTGTTTTGAAAGGTGATTAAAACTAAATTAATGCTTAAAACAATGGCAAACCAACCGACTATTAGTTAACAGATCAAATTAAAGATAACCATTTACGAATTCACTACTGCATAAGTTATTACTTAATTGAACATCATGCAACGGTTACATAGAGATAACCAATTACGCAGTCATATTAGTCACGAACACTTTAATCAATAATTCTCGGCATAGTACATGCAATATTCATTACTTGTATTAATCCCTAATCTATAGACTCGACACAAATAATAGTATCACGATGAACTATCTTGCTTTTACCATTTAAACATTCAGTCATAAAAATAACCAAAAGTATATCACTTGCATAACAGAAAATATTCAATAATTGCATAACACATCAATACAATATTAATGATCAAATAAATAAGACTTAGCCATAGGTCCTTCGCAAATGGTTATGAAATGCTTAGCCCTCCATCCCACGTTCTTCACCGGAAATGATTGTGGAGATCACCATTAGGCTTCTACGAGATGAACGGTTAGGACTTCACTTCTTCGTACTTGATCGGTGACTCGATTGCAGCAGTGCTTCGTTAACGTTTTTAATATTTCGAAACCCCCTAAAAACAAACGCATCTCTTCTCTATTTATAGAGAACGAGAGTTTTAGGGTTTTGGACGTAGAAATGCGGCCTGAGGGTTTTTACGTTGCAAAAGCTTAGCCCTACGCCCCACCCTACGACCGGGGTACGGCCAACCTACGCCAGGGGTACGCTGGAACTGCGCTCTAGCTCTCAATCTCATGTTTTGGCAGCGTAGGGTGGCGCAGGCTTGCGCCCCCACCTGCTCGTTTCACGCTGAATTTTTTATGGTGCTTTGAAATGACTTCCGAACCCTGAAACATTAATATGATGTAATAGTATTGAAGTTACGAAGTGAAAATGCATATATGAGCCTTTAAAACTACTGAAAACACAAAATAATACAGTCTCATTAAACCTTTCCAACTTAACTTTTGATCGTCCCCGAGCAAGCCTTAGAATTCTAACTAACTATGTACTGATTGTATTAACAGCGTGTTCAGTAAATCCAGATTAAGTCAGCCTTCGCAATAATGCATTAAGATTTTGAATGTATGCTAAAGAACATTTTCGGTTAAAACACATTTTCTCTAAGTAATTATAATGTATTTCACTTTTGGAAATAACCCTTTTAGCTCAAGGTTACAAGCTTAAAACATGTGGCTCTTTTGACCATCTTTTCCCTCTATGCATGTATACGACAAATATTACTTTTGATTACCATGCTTATATATATAATTTTTATTTTTACTCGAATTTTTATTATAGCTTTTATAATTGGTCCATGTAGCGTGATTTGGGTCAACCACTCCTAAACCAGATGGTTTCAGGGGATTAGGCATGAATGGTACCCCAAAGGACTTAATTTCCCAAACCAACTAGGCTACCCCTGAATCTTTAGAGGCTAACAACCAAATTAAGCTCTCCCCCTTATTGCTTGAGTTTTCCAAAATCTTTTGACACATTATTTTCATTTAAGCACAAATGTACCTTAACTTACTTGAACTCAACTTACATCAAAATGTTAATATTATCACGACTCTTAACTCAATTCTAAAATTCCTTACTAACACTAACTAATTCTGGGTACATTTTTTCTATGTATCATCATTTTCCACGACCTGATCGGCAAACAAGAACCATTGGGGAAATTAAAAAAATTACATTGATACTAAACATTCTCATTCGACAGGACTCGACAAATAAAAATAAATCTCACACAAATACTGAGAAATTGCAAAAATTAAAATTCTAACCTAAACAAGCAAATCTTAAAAATGATAAATGTGAAGAGCAAGGAACGATGGTACCTAATCACTAGTATGGAGAATGAGGACAAAAAACTACCAGCGTGAAAAATCCTCGTGATGTCGAATCCCCTTTCAGTATGCTCAGTTCTGCTGTTCATGATATGTCGTAGCTCTCTGCCTAGGTGGTCAAATTTCAGTCTAATAATTAAAAAAAATTATGGAGGCTCGTTAGATCATATTAAACATTTCATAGAACCTACTCTCCCCAACTTAGACCATTGTGACGTCCTCGTCACATAAACACACTTATAATGAGCAGACAACGAACACAATCAGATTCTTAATAAGATTCTTTGCTTATTCTAGATATATAAAACTAAAGATAAAAAAGTTAACATTCGTTAAACTAGCACACATGCAAAAATATAAATAAACTGAAATCATGAAACAACTAAAATTGGATTGGAAATCCTCCCTAACTTAGTTGGTGACACTAAAACAATTAAACTTAAACAAAGAAATAATTAAAACAATCTACCTTTTTGTAGGGAATCACGATTGCACTTAGCATGTGCAACAAGCTGTTAAACCCCTCAAGATCCCGAGTGGATGAGTGTTGTCTCGTGAGGGTTTCCAGAAACACACCCACAAAGTTCTCTGGGTTGCTCTTAGGAAGCGCTAAGTTTTACGTATTCAGCCAGAGATACTGCTCCTATACTAGTCTAACTATGTTTGGGATCTTTTAACCTGATTAGTTCAAAGACTAGCATATTATTAGTGGCCCATTTAACCTGTGTCTAATGGAAACCATGGTATTTTGGAAATTGATAATAATTGTTCATCAGGAAAGGAATCCCAAATGTGATCAGTTAAGTCTAATGGAAGAATTGGGAGCCTGGATAGGTAGTCAGCAACAACATTCTTAGTCCAACCTACTGCCTCTTTATACTTTACTAGTACTGGTTGTAGGGATTTTTCTTGTGCCTCAGTCAGATATGATGAAATAATAGTTGGAATAGTGTCATTCTGACCTAAGGAGGCATATTTCAAATGCACAGGAAAAGTTTTTAATTCTAAAACAGGTGGTTGTTCTATAGAAGCCCTTGCAGGTTGAGGCAAATCAGTTTGTAATTTCTCAGTCTTTTGGGTCCACGGCGGTTGATTAGGTTCCAGTGTGGATTCCATGACTGCCTCAAGTTCATTGCATTTCGTAGAGTTCAGTATAGCAGTGTCGTGTTCAGCAAAGAATAACTTGGTGGTGTCCTTGGCATTGATTAATGAACCATGCTGCTGCACAAACTCATCCACCACATCTATCAAGTAACATTTTGAATCGACTGAAGCAGCGGTGGAAGCATTGAACACGTTTAATCACCGCTTGCGATTTCCAAAGGCAATATCTACAGCCCCATTCTACAATTGATTTGAGCATTAATAGTGGCTAAGAACAGTCTACCTAAAATAATGGCTGGCTGGTTTTCTACAAAAGAGCTCTCTGTATCTAAGACTAAGAAGTCGGTCGGATAGTAAAAATCTTCAACTTTTACTATAACATCCGATAAGATACCCCGTAGGTATTTTGTTGACCAATCTGCCAGCTGCAGAATAATATCAGTGGTTTGTAACTAGCCCAAATCATGTTTATCAAACAAATTCTCAGGTAAAATGTTTACACTGGCTCCAAGGTCGAGTAATGCCTTTTTAATTTGCACATTGCCAATTCTCACTGGAATCAAAGGTGATCCAGTATCTTTCAGCTTTGGTGGCAAGGAATTGGAGATCACTGCACTCACTTGCTCAGTTAAATTTATCTGCTTGGGAAGCGAGACCTTAAACTTTCTTTTCTGCGTGCAAAGATCTTTCAGAAATTTGGCATAAGAGGTTATTTGTTGAATAGCCTTAACCAATAGGATATTGATATTGACTTGATTAAATAAATCCCACAAATCCTCGGGTTGTGGGCCTTTCTTGCAATATGGAGACGTTTGTGGATATTCTAGAGCAGCAGGGTAAGGATGTCAAGATCAAAATCACTACCTAAGATTAACTGGTTTGAATCAATCAGAGTATAAAACCAATAACCTTGTATTGAATTAAAGTCCAATTAAGAAGTTTGCGGGATAACACTTAACTGTTTTAAGAAAAGCTTTCAAAATAAATAACACATAAATATAAGCAACAACCAGATCTTTTGTATTGTCAAACTCAATTATTACAATCACCTCTAATCTGTTTGATTAGACGAAGAACATAGATTGTTCTTATGGTTTTACAACCTTAGAGGCTTATGAAAACTTAATCAGAAAATACAATTGAATCAAAAACTTGTACGTGCAGACTTACAATAGAAAAACCTATTCTATGTATATATAATGCTTTCTGATTTGTTTCCTTGAGAAACTCTGATTTCTCTGGTAGTAGATATGCTGGAATCTTCAAATATAAATCTTTTCCTGATTTTCAGCACTTTCTGTTTATTAAACTGTTGAGCAGCTTGAGCTTTATCTGATGAGCAGCTTGAACTTTTGCACTGGCAGCTTGAACTTTTGAACTAGCAGCTCGAACTTACTCAACTAATAGCTTGAGCTTTGTAATTACACAGAAAATCTACTAACAGTTTGAGAAATCTAACTAACAGCTTGACATACTTAGAATATATCCCAACAATCTCCTCCTAACTTAAATTCTTTACACAAGACTTTAAGTTTCTATACAAAATAAGGAAATAAAACAAAGTAAAACTGTTATCTACAAACTAAGGCATCCAAAAACTTACAGTTGTGAAAGTTTCTGCTTAAGTGCCTTCAAAAAATCTCTTTTCATTTCCTCTTTATCACAGTATATCTTTACTGAGCTTATTTACAGTAGCCATGCTCTTGGAAGATCAAAGAATTCAAAATTGAAGAACATGCTGGATCCATTTGCAAATTTGAGTCTATATGTCTTTGATTTCACATATAGATCAACATATGCAATCTTCATGTCCTTGGCATCTTCTATATCTCTTCTGATAGATTCTGGATCAAAAATGCTCTTCAGATCCTTTACACTTTGCTTGACCCAGAGAAGTGGAGACCTAGATTGACTAACAGTTCCAATACAATGCATTTGAGTCAACTCTTCTCTGGTCATCTTCTGTAGAAGGTGAACTATGCTTTTATATTCTTCCTCAGGACCAGCTTCTCTTTTGACTACAAAATGATATTTTAAGTCAATGTCATCCATTGACTTAGCATACCAATATGTAATAGGAGGCTTGGAGAAGTCATGCTGATCGAGGGTCTTTTCTATTTCCATCACCTTTTAAAGTTGATGCTCAAACAACACCCTTTTCACCTGATCAAGCTTTGCTTGTTGAATGGCTTCTGATTGAGGATCATTAGCAACAGCTTGAACAAGAGGAGAAGGATCACTGACACCAGCTTGATGATCACTTACACCAGCTTGAACTTGTTCTTGTTTGCTTTGGACTTGATGGGAGACTGTGGCTGCCTTTCGTTTTCCATCTCTTTATCATGTATTTCTTGCAGCTTTTCTGTATGCCATGACTGAGCCATTTTCTTTGGAATTCCAATGGATGCAGAGAAGTTGACCAAAAATTTTCTGTGTTCTGCCTTTGAATGCCCTGTTGGCATTTTCCTTTTCTTTTGATTCTCCTTGACCACAAACCCTCTTAGGTAGTCACCTAAGGTTTCATCATCTTTCATTGGAGCATGGGTTTGCTGGTCCAAGAGAGCGTCCTGTTCTTCTGCTAACCTTTTTTGCAAATTCAGCATCATGAGCAACCTGGGCTTCTTTAGAGGAGAATTTAAGCTTTGGAGATTCTATGAGTATGCCCTTGCCCTTATCTTTAGTTGCAGACGTTGTAGCTTGGACTGTACTAACAGGAGCTTGAATTCCTTCTCTGATAACAACTCCAGTTGTTCTTATAGGAGCAGCTTGAGTTTCTAGGCTAACAACTTGAGTAGCTGTTGGGACTGTTAGCCTAGAATCTGGGACTGTTGGAGCTGGGACTGTTGGAGCAGGAGTTGAAGCTGTTTGGACTGAAATAGGGATCTCCTGATTCTCCCCCTTTTTGGATGCATTGGTTTGGCCAGGAGGACCTACAACCTTTACCATTAGGGTTCGAATCATCTTCTCAAGTTGAATGATCTTATTTCCACAAAGGGTGAACCCTTGATGAAAATAATTCATCCTCTGATTTTGAGATGCTACTGTCTGTTGGAGTGCTATGATTTGTGCCCCTTGTGTAGCAATAAGGGACTGGTAATGCTCCATTACTGCTACAACAGGTTTCAGCTGAGGATCCGTCAATATCATTAGTTGCAAACTAGCCTCAAGATCAGCAAATGAGAGTGGTGCTTGTGATCTATCACTGGCATGAATTCCAGAAGTAGAAACATCTGGGCCCCTCTGTTCTTGGTACTGGGGACTTCCAGAAGGTGCTTGCACACCCTCTGTTGCCATGGGTGTGGTCTTATTGATGTTGACACTGTCCTGTGCCTCTTGTGCAGAGACATTAGTAGTGTCAGCCACAGAACCCATATGGACATCCTCTGTTGGGATGGCCACCTCCAAATTGAGGATGGGAGTGTCCTCAGTGGGTGCCCTTTGGATTTTTTGTGTAGAAGTGTCCTCCTGCATAGGGATATTTGGCTCTGGTATTAGGGCTGAGGAAGAAGGAGCTCCTGAAACCCTTTTTCTTTTATATAGTATGAGTGGGGATGTGGGTTTGACAGAAGGAGCACATGGAGTATTTGTATCATGAGGAGTGGATTGGGGTCCTGGGGGTGAAGCAGTGATGGAAGGCTGAGCCTGGTCAGGACCCTCTCCTCTGTTTATTGCATGATGCCTTAACATACCCTGAAAAATCATATTTGAAAAATTGAACTGTTGGCCCGTTGATAAACACACTAAGGCAGTGGCTATATTTGAAGAAAATTCTGACCAACCAGTTCTTTTTGGGCTTATGCACTGTTGTATAATATGTACAAGGTATTTCCACTTAAGGGCAAAATGAGCTTTAAAGAAAGTGAAAGAATCAGTGGGGCCCCTATACCCTATAGCCAAAAGGCCTTCATGTAAGGCAGTAAGAGATAGATCTGTTATACCTGCGGCATCTTGAAGATGCAAGTGTTGGCGGATGAGATCCTCAGTGATGGTGACAGTGGTTCCATCGATTTTGGATGTCAAAGAAGTGACTCCATTGATGGTTTTGACAGAGGCATATTTCCAAAATTGTTCTATATGGGATATGTAGATGGTGGGATTGATAGTGAGGGCATGATGGATATGGGAACTTCGAAGGAAGTCCATCATGTGGTGGAATGGTTGAAGGTCAGTGTGTTTGAAAGAATAGGGAAGACAATTGTGTTCTTTGACAAACTCCATTGACGATCAAACGGTGATTTAGGGTTTGGGAGAAGTGTGTGTGAATCGCTTAGAGAGAACAGGAAGGTCGTGGAAGATATTTTTGCAACTAGTAGTTGCAATTGAACGAAACTGGGACCTTTAAAGGTTTGGGGGTTTTGAAAATATCTAATCCCGCGCAGACACTTATAAGAATTTACCAAATTACCCTGCACACTTTGACAGGTCAAGTGAAACAACTAACAGTCCGAGTGAAATGAACTAGCAGCTTGAGAAAAGACTCAAGCTGTTAGTTGAAAAGTAAGCATATTTTAATGAAACAGTGTCTCCCCCTTAATCAAGTATATGAAATAAATATATTCTTCATAAAATAAGAGAGAATGATGAAAAACAAATTAATCCATATTAACCATGCCAATATTTGATACTAGGAAGGTGAATCTTCCTACATCAAATGGTTTTGTAAATATATCAGCTAACTGATCATCAATATGAATTTTGGTAACTTGGATTAATTTCTTCTCATTACAATCTCTTATAAAATGAAATCTTATGTCAATATGCTTGGTTTTGGGAAATTTTACTGGATTCTGTACAATGCTTATTGCACTTGAGTTGTCAATGTAGATAGGAGTGGATAAGAAGTTCATACCATAGTCTCTCTGTTGATTCTGAATCCACATCACTTGGGAACAGCAGCTTGCAGCTGCTACATATTCTGCTTCAGTAGATGAGGTGGAGACAGTTGTTTGCTTTTTGCACTGCCAAGAGACCAGTCTTGCTCCTAGATATTGACATCCACCAGTTGTGGATTTTCTGTCAATGTTGCCATCCTCCATATTCACTGTCAGAATAGGCTGTTAGTTCAAGAGGAGAGTCTTTAGGATACCAGAGGCCCAAATGTGGTTGGCCTTTGAGATATCTAAAGATTCTTTTAACAACAAATAGGTGTGAGTCCTTTGGAGCACATTGAAACCTGGCACAAACACAAACTGCAAACATTATATCAGGTCTAGAATATGTGAGGTACATAAGTGAACCTATCAATGATCTGTATAAGTGAATGTCCACATCTACTCCGTCTTTGTCTGCATCAAGCTGCTTATGAGTGTCCATTGGAGTACTACCAACTTTGGTATCTTTGTAACTAAAGTTTTCCAGTATGTCTTTAACATACTTTGATTGACTTATAGAAAGTTGTAGGTCCCGAGAGGTTCCCAAAGTATATAGCTTTAAGCTGTAGAGGGGGGGTGAATACAGCTATTTAAAAACTACACACTATTTTCTCAATGTTTGTATGTATTATCAACAATTTGTTAATTACAAACAAGCTTGAATGCGGAATAGTTCAAGCTGAGATGACAGATACAACAGTATGTTCACTAGTCTAAGACAAACTCAAACTAGTATACAATGAATACACTCACTAAGAAGCACTCACTGTGTTTACAAGACTTAAGGGAACAGCTTATGTAAAACAGCTTAGACACACAGATACTGATTTACACAGAAGGCTTGCATGCATGAAAATCACACTTGCACGTTCACTCTTGGTTTCAGCACTTAGCTTTCTTCACACTTTGTCAGGATCTAAAACTAAATAACCAAGATTAACTGATTTGAAATTTATCAGAGTATAAATCAATAATCTTGCTTTAAATCAAAGTTTAATTAAGAAGTTTGCGGAATAACACTTAATTATTTTAACAAAAACTTTCAGAACCAATGAAACATAAAACATAAGAAGTAATCAAGACTGTTTGTATTGCTGAACTCAATGATTACAATCACCTCTAATCTGTTTTGATTAGACGAAGAACACAGACTGTTCTTAGGGTTTTACAACCTTAGAGGCTTGAGAAAACTTAATCAACAAAGCAATTACAGACTCAAAATATGTAGAAAACTTCTATTCAATAGAAAACCTATTCTGTCTATTTATATTGCTTTTTGGACTTGTTTCCTTGAAGGACTATGACTTCTCTGATAGTAGATATGCTGGAATCTTCATGTAGATATCGTTTCCTGAAAATAAGCACTTTCTGTTGATGAAACTGTTGAGCAGCTTGAATCTCTTGACAGCATGAACTGAGCAGCTTGAGTTGTTTTGTTCTGGCAGCTTGAACTTTTACACTGGCAGCTCGAGTTTCTTCAACTAGCAGCATGAACTTTGTATTTACATGAAAAATCTACTAACAGTCTGAGAAGTCTAACTAATAGTTTGAACATACTTAAATTATTTCCCAACAATCTCCCCCTAACTTAAATTCTTTGCACAAGACTTTAAGTTCTATACAAACATGGAAATGAAAAAGTAAACTGTTATTCACAAACCAAGGCTTTCAAAAACTTACAACTGTGCAAGTTTATGATCTATAGCCATCAAAAATTCTCTCTTTAGCTCACCTCTATCACAAGATATTCTGACAGACTTCATCTGGAGTAGTATATTCTTTGGAAGATCATAGAATTCAAGATTAAAGAACATACCAGATCCATCTGTGAATTTGATTCTGTAAGTCCTGGATTTGACAAAAATATTAACTTCCTTGATTTTCAATCCCTTCTTGTTGGCATCCTCTACATCTTTTCTAATAAATTCAGGATCAACAATGGACTTCAGATCTCTGATGACTTTTTTCACTTGTGGTAGAGAAGATCTAACTTGTGATACAGACCCAATGTTGTGCATTCTGATAAGCTCATCTCTGGTCAACTTCTGAACCATCTGCCAAAATGTATCATATTCTTCTTCAGGACCAGACTCTCTTCTTATCACAAACTTAATTCTCAAGTCACGGTCATCCAGTGACTTAGCAAACAAGTAGTTGATTTGAGGCTTTGTAAAATCATGTTGATCAATCAACTTCTCTATCTCCATGGCCTTTTGTAGTTGTTGCTCAAAGAGCAGCCTTTTAACCGATGAAGGAATAGAAAGAGCAGCTTGATCAGTGGGAACAGGTGTACTGGCAGCAGCTTGAATATGACTTGTAGTAGGTTGAGCTGGTTCTTGTGATGATTGGACTTCTTGGGAGGGTTTTGCTTTCTTTCTTTTCTCCATTTCTTTATCATGTATTTCCTGCAGCCTTTCAGTAGTCATGGACTGAGCCATTTTCTTTGGAATACCTGCTGCAAAGCGCAAAATTGATTAGAGAATCTGTGCTCAGCCTTGGTTGGTGCCCTGTTGTGCATCTTCTCTTCTTTTCACCTTGTTTGCCCACAACCCCTTTAGGTAATCACCTAATGTCTCATCATCATCAGTTGGGGGCTGGGCTTGCTGATCAATTCTTATCCTGTTCTTCTGCTAACCTTTTGGCAACTTCAGCACAAGGCAATCTGGGCTTCTTTGGAGGAGAATTTGTGCTTTGGAGATTCAATAAGAATGCCCTTGCCTTTGTCTTTGCAGAAGAGGATGTTGCTTGGACTGTACCTTGATGGAGCTTGAATGCCTTCCTGATCACAACTCCAGTGAGCTTTTGAAGGAGCAGCTTGAGTTTCTAGGCTAACAGCTTGAGAAGCTGTTGGGACTGCTAGCCAGAAACTGGGGACTGTTGGTGCTACTTGGACTGTGTGTTGTTGATGAGCTGCTGGACTTTGTAGGAACCTCTGATTCTCCCCCTTTTGGAAGCATTGGTTGGTCAGAAGGACCTACAACCTTTGCCCTTGGGTTTGAATCAAAACGCTCTAATTGAATGAGCTTATTTCCACAAAGGGTAAACCCCTTATGAAGATAATCCATCCTCTGATTTTGAGCCATTTCTGATTGCTTTAGGGCAGTATTGTGCACCCTGTGCAGCAATGGTGGACATGTGGTATGACCAACATAGCTACAACAGTTGCAGCTTGGGACCGTCAAAGCAGGAGTTGCAGACAGTCTCAAGATCAGAAAACACCTGAGGTGCTTGTGATCTATCACTGACATTAAACCAGAAGTAGAAACCGCTGGGCCCTCTGTCTTGGTTCTGGGGACTTCCAGCTTGTGTTTGCACACTTGCTGTGCCGATGGGCGTGGTCTTAGCGTATGTGGCACTGTCCTGTGCCTCTTGTGCAGAGACATCAGTAGTGTCAGCCACAGAACCCATATGAACCATCTCTAAGAATGTTCACCTCCGAGTGAGGATGGGAGTTCCTCTAGTGGTTCCCTTTGGATATCTGTGCAGGAGTATCCTCCGCACAGGGATATATGGCTCTTGCTGATGGGAGGAGGAGGAAGGAGCCTCCTGGTCCCCTTTGTAAATTACTTGAGTTTCGTATATATTTTGAGTGGCGTGTGGCTGTACAAAAGGATCAGTGCGTATTGTATCTGCTGAGAGTGGGTTGGAGTGTCCTTGGGGTGTAGCTTGTTCGGCTCACCTGCTCAAGCCCCTCTGCCTCTGTTTCCTGAAATGAGTGTTACCATCTTGCCAGAGGCAATGGAACATCTACACTGACAAAATTGGCACTGGGCTTTAATCAGCCTTTGATGAAAGATGAGGATGCAGTGCCTGGGAATCATGTTACCGTCTTTATGTAATGCAGAAGTTGCGTGTGTGCAATGATTTCTGTCCAAAAATCTTGGATAACAGTAAAATACGCCATTCTTTAGGGAATGATGCCAGTTAACATTCCCCGTTGAAAAATCATGTTTGAAGAAATGAACACGTTGGGCCTGTTGAAAAGCACACTAAGGCAGTGGACAATGTTAGAAGGAAGAAAATTCTACGCGAATGTTCGCTTATGGGGCTCATACACTTGCGTGAATAGATATGGGTACAAAAGAGAAAAAGGTGTGGTCCGAGAAAAGGAGGGGGGGGGGAAGGGGGAGGAGAAGAAAAAAAGAGGGGGGGGGAAGGAAGGAAAAGGAGGGGAGGGAGGGAAGGGGGAAAGAAAGGAGGGGAAGAAGAGGGGGGGGAAAGGAGGAGGGGAAAAGTGGGAAGGAGGGAGAAAAGGGCGAAAAGGGAAAAAAATAAAGGGCAGGGAAATAGAGGGGGAAGAAAGTAAGGCTGAGCCGAAACATGTGCGATTGGGGCGCAGTAGGCACGCGGGCTGAATAAAGATAGAGGAGACAAGAAATTTCCTTTAGGATAAAAATGGGCTTTCAAGAAAGTAAATGTGAATCAGCAGGACCCTTATAAACTATATTGTAAAAGACCAGTATGGTAAAGCGGTAAGAGGTGTAGGTCTGTTTATACTGTGGCATCTTGAAGATGCAAATGGTGGCCCAGAATGGATTCCTACATGATGGTGAATGAAGGCCTCACTTGATTGGCTAGTGCCACAGTGGGACATGGCCCATTGCTTGTTGTGCCACGTGCGCCACGGTTCCCGACACTGGTTCGATATGCGAGTCTTATGTTCGTGGGATGATATTAGAAGGGGCAGATTCGTTGCTGAAAATGGGCAGTGCCCTAGCTGGAATGCCCTCATGTACATGGAAAACAGGCTGAAGTTCAGAGTGTTGTTGAGAGATTCTGGAAGGCAGTTTGTTGCTTTGCCCCACTCCCCTGGCTGCTCCACCGCTGGTTTCGGGTATGCCCGCCGAATCTCGTGCTTAGGTTCCGAGCGCACGCCGCCGTACCCGTGGACGCCCACACTCGTCCCTGGGACCTGTATCGGTGTTCCCCACTGAACGAACTGGGGCCTTTAAACGGTATTCGATCGAAAAGGGTTGTGGTTCCCGCGCAGCGCCATTATATTGTGAAAACTTCACCACCAAGATACCCTTCAACCACTTTTTGATGACAGTCAAGTGAAAGATACGACCAAATAACAGTCAGAGAAATGAATCGAGCAAGCGATGAGAAAATACTCATAGGCTTGTGGGGTTAGTGTAAAAAATTTGGCAAACTTTTTCCAATTGAACAAAGTGTCCTGCCCCCTTAAAAATTAGCATAACAGTGAGGTCGGATAATAATGAAAACCAATTAATCCAGGTTTTACCATACCAATATTTGATATTAGGAAAGTGAACCTTCCACATCAAAAGGTTTTGTTGTAAAATCTATTTCAAGCTAGCTGATGCAGTCCTGGTATGTAGTTTGGTAACTTGGATTAACTTCTTCATTACAATCTCTGATGAAGTGAAATCGGTTTCTATAGGCTTGGTTTTTGGAATTTCACTGGGGTTTTTGGGCACAATGCGTAATTGCACTTGAAATTGGTCAATATAATAGGGTGGATCCGCCCTTCATCCTCCTAGTCATCTTCGGCTGATTTTGATCCACATTACCAAACCCCCCCATGGGCGCCGGGCAGCTTGCAGCTGCTCCGTGCTTCTCATGCTAACGTCCCCAACCTGATCCGTGGATGCGGTGGAGCACCGTGTTGTTTTGCGTTTTGCATTGCCCCGCGACCGTCTTGCGCCTAAGTATGGACATCCACCGTTTTGTGGATTTCCCGTCCTTGTGGCAACCACCATGTCACTGTCAGACTAAGCAGTTAGTTCAAAAGGAGAGTCTTTAAAGGATACCATAGGCCTAAATGGGATTGAATGATGGTGGTGTTGGGCCTTGAAGATATCTAAAGATTCATCTTAACACAGCAACTAAGTGAGAATCCTGTGGAGAACATTGAACCTAGCAG
>JAANYP010001539.1:29219-218745 GCA_020465985.1 Centrapalus pauciflorus
CACACACAGACGCCAAACATTCTACAGGTTTAGAAGATGTTAGATCATTGGGCTTCCTATAAGGGATCTGTCGTATAGATGACTGTTCACATCTATGCCATCTTTGTCTGTCTTGGAGGTGTTTTTATGTGGTCTGATGGACTTTTTAACAATATTTGTGCACGAGTGAGAGCAGAGTTTAGAATACCTCAAGATGGTAGTTCAGTGGATGAGACATGTTGATGTTTCTGCCATTAGAGCTGTATTTTGAAACTTTCCTCTGTCTGATCACTCCAGTTAACACATTGTCTTCTTGAGAGACAAGTGCGGTTGGATGATGTATGTGTGATTGGGTTGTGGAGTCCTCTGATGACTGTTGACCCGAGATCTACATTCTCTGGCAAGTGACCAAGCTTATGACATTTATAGCACTCAACTTTTGACTTATCAAAAGCTGGTTTTGCCTTTCTATTCAGCTTGAAAGTTTGGTTCTTCCAGTTCTTTTAAGAAACCTTTTGGCCCTCATGGTCAGCATTGCATGTGCCACTTTAAATCCATCTCTTCAAGATCATCTGCGATGAATTTTTCTAAAATCTTGCAGCATTAGAGCAAATGAGTCCTCATTGGCCTACAAAAAGCCTCAAGTGATCGTAAGCAGATAATGAGAGCATGTGCAAAACTCTAGCTAAGATGGAAGAAAGGAGATATGAATATATGCAAGCCATAGAAGATCTTGAAAAACATATCAATGACTATAAGGATAATGAGATTCAAATGGGACATGATAGAACATATCATGAGTGGGAGAAAAAGGAGCTAAATAAGAAAATAGAATCTCTGAATAAAAAGGTAGAAGAAACTGAACAAAAGGTGTTAGAGGCTAATAAGAAACTAGAATCTGTCAATATAGATCTAGGTAACTTTAAATTGGCTAATCAAAAGCTAGAACACCTAATGGAAGTCCAATTTAAAGATTGGGTAAAATCTCAGGTTAATCCCAAAGAAGGAATAGGCTACAGGGCTACTACACCCCCATACAACAACAAATACATTCATCCAATGAGTGAAGTTGCTGATAGACTTGTCAATGAACCATTAGATGAGTCTATGACTACTGTAGATCCTGTCCTTGATACCTGCCCTGAATCTAAAGAAGATCAGATTCAAAACAGAGAGTATGAGTGCACAGCAGTTGAGAAGGACCACAAAACAATGAGTGCACCCATAGAGATCCAAGCCCCCAATAAGAAAGGAAAAGAGAAGATGAGTGTATGCAATGCTGCTCCACAAGTTTCTGTACATTCTAACTGTAACACTGCATCTTCTTCAAAGAATAATAAAAGGGGTAAAAATGTTCGTGTCTGCACATGCCAAAAGCATGGTGTTCAAAAGTTTCCCAAACAACAGCAGGTAAGGGGAAATCAGAGGAACAAGAACCAGAAATTGTCAGATAAATCTGGTTCTCCAATTCAAATAGTCAAAAGATGTTTTCACTGTGGCAGGAAGAATCACTTGGCCAATGATTGTTTTTATAAACCAGCTGTTGCAAAACAGACTGTGAATCAAAAAAAATCAAGTCCTACTCAGGCAAAACATTCAAAGGTCAAACCTTCTGCTACACCAGTTCCAAAGAATACAGTTGATCACAGGCTTTCAAAAGTTAATAAAAAACAGTCCACACACCAAAAACAAGTTTTGGCAAAGCCTAAATTAAGCTTTAAACAAATATGGTGTGTCAAGGACAAATCTTCAGATCAAACTGCTGATGCAAAAAGATCAGACTGCTAAGCCAAATCCTGAAGCTGTTAGTACAAATACTAAAGCTGTTAGCACTAAAAACACAGATCACGCTGCTAAGCATCAATCTGGAACTGTTAGTGAATCATCTGAGACTGTTAGAAGAAAAGATGATCAAAATACCTGGATACCTCATATAATCACTAAATACTCTCCAAAGACTCCATCAGTAAATCTCACTAAATATAGGAAGTCAAAAACATTATTTAGTTATGTCAATGCACAAGGCCAACCCAAAACCAATTTGGTTTGGGTTTACTCCACTACTAACTAAGCTTTTATTTGTGCAGGGCAACCACAGATCTCCACATAAAACTAGATGGCATTTGGACAGTGGATGCTCTAGGCACATGACAGGCAATTCTGAGTGCTTGTCAAATTTCAAAGGCTTTGATGGAGGATTTGTTGCATTTGGAGGCAACTCAAAAGGAGGTAAGGTTACAGGTAAAGGTACTGTTAATGCAGGCAACATGATTTTCCATGATGTTTTGTATGTTGAACAGCATAAGTATAATTTATTAAGTGTCTCTCAAATTTGTGACAAAGAAAACATTGTTTTGTTTACAGATTCTGAGTGCATTGTCCTTTCAAAAGATTTCAAAATTCTTGACAATTTTGTTTTACTAAGAACACCAAGAAAGGACAATGTCTACTGTTTGGACACAGATTTTTTTATCCAAATCAAATACTTTAAGCTGTTTGATATCCAAAGCATCATCAAATGAGTCTGCTCTTTGGCATAGAAGGATGTGTCACATGAACTTCAAGTCCATGAATGTTTTGGTCAAAAAGAATCTGGTAAGAGGTTTACCACAAAAGGAGTTCATATGTGATGATCATTGTGTAGCATGTCTTAAAGGCAAGCAACACAAAACTTCTCATAAGGCCAAAGAAGTAAATTTAATCTCATCTGCTCTTCAGCTGATTCATATGGATCTATTTGGTCCAACATCTGTTTTGAGTTTGAATAAAAGGGCTTACTGTTTAGTTATTGTTGATGATTTCACCAGATTACTTGGGTTTACTTTCTTAGGTCCAAAGATGAAACTGCTGAGCTAGTTAAGTCTTTTATCCTTAAGATAGAAAACCAATCCAACTCAAAAGTTAAGGTGATAAGATCAGACAATGGAACTGAATTTAAAAATCACATTCTAAACAGTTTCTGTGAGTCCAAGGGTATTGCTAGACAATATAGTGCACCAAGAACACCACAGCAAAATGGTGTAGCTGAAAGAAAGAATAGAACATTAATTGAGGCTGCTAGAACAATGTTAGCTGATTCAAAACTGCCAATGACTTTCTGGGCAGAAGCTGTCAATACAGCCTGTTATGTTCTAAATAGGGTTCAAGTTGTTTGTAATACGAGATCTATCTAGACGCGGAACCGTCAACGAGTGTGGAATCCTCGTTCACGGGTAGACGGAAACAACTCTCACACACGAAACACGGAGACTATCAGAAGCTGAACGAACGACACACGAACGATCCTACAAACTGATTCTCTCCGAAACGGCACTAACACTGATGATAAACTCGAGATCTCCTTTTGCTTAATCACTCACGAATTCTGCAAAAAGTCTAATAATATTTCGAGTCTATCCCTAATTATAGAGGCTAATTCGAGTCTGTTATGGGCCAAACTCGAATCTGGCCCAAGGCCCATTCGAGTTTGCCCTCACTAACACTCTCGAATCTGCCTTCATTCGAATCTAGTTCCACATTCGAATCTATCACAGATTCGAATGTCAACCCTTATATAATTCGAATCTAGTATTTCACATACTTAACTTAGTATTGAAACTTATGTTTTTACCTTATGATTGATTTTATCTTTGATCTTTATGTTTGAACTTCTTGTAATACGTTACATCAAGTTCAAACACACAAGCAATAATAACTATCAACCATATATAAACATATATAACAAACACTTGCTAGAATCACAATGTAGGATCACTTAGACTGCTATCGTCACACAGGATGTACCAACAGACTCCCCCTTGACGATAGCTTCTAATAATTCATACATTTGATTAATAACTTTGTTTATTATGTATTCAAACTACTTCCAGCATACAAGCCTTTTTCAACACATACTTTGACTACATTCTCATATTACCTAGCTTCGCTATCCATATGAGCATCACTAGAAATCTTACAAGCATGCAAAATATGAAGATCATCTCTAGAAAGGTTTACCAGGTGAAGAGGATCGTAAACTCTAAGAATAACTTTTTCTTCAAAGTCCTCCATGACCGCTTCTCCAGTCTCAGTCTCAGCATACCACCAATGCAGATTCTTCAAGACATTCTGTGGCATAGGCTTGAGAGGCACCTTCCTAAGACATCTTACTGGTTTGTAATGGATCCTCATCCAAGGTCGCCTAGTTAGAGGATCAATACGTGAAGGATCTTCTACTCTTTTTCCAACCCTTGGATTCAGTCGCTCAAACTTCCTTGATCTTCCCTCTTTTCTTATGATTCTTGCAATTACGTCTGCGTAGGGATCATTGCCAATATTAATCAGATCTTTCCATGCTAACGCTGTGATCTCGATCTTTGGCAGTGAGTTGAAAGCTTTCAGTGTTCGTCTCAGGTACTGGTGCCCGTCTTTCCTCTTAATTATGAATAGCTGCAGTTCTCGATCAAAGAACCAGCTTAATATGCGTGCAGACAACTTCCCAGTACCCGGCACCCTCATTTTCGTTTTAAGCTCTAACTCCTTCTTTTCAGCTCTGAACCACAATTTTCTCTTCTCTTCATTTGTTAGTTCTCTGGCAGGTTCCTCTATTGATGGCTGAACATTTAACGCAGCATTCACTACTTCTACGTTAACAATATCATTCCCATCTATCACGTATGTATCAGTGATAGGATTATGCTGTACAACGATCTCATCAGCTTCATCGTCGTCATCAGCACATACCTCGTCATCTGATTGCCAGTCAACTATCTCTTCAGGTATAAACTCACCCTCTTCTAGCTCTTCATCTTCACAATCAAAACCTAAATCCATCGGATCATCATCAAGATCCATAAGAGCATCGATCATCTCACTAATCTCAAAATCTGTACGCTTAGATGAACTCGCTTCTCCTACTTCTGAACCTGCTAGACTAGGCTCCACCTGAGATTGAGCAGTCTGACCAGCAGAAGAATCTACTGGCTCATTCTGACATTTAGGGTTGGGATCATTGCCTTGGTTGTCTTCATCATCATCATCTCTCGGCCTCTGTACATTCTGATCACGGCACGACGTCTCCCCCTGAGCCTGTAAATTTTTCATTAACTGCTCTATTAGGGAGCACATCGTCCTTATCTCAGCTGTCTGATCGCGGACGAACGTCTTCAACTCTACATTCTCTTCCTGAACTTGTTCCACAATCTTCTTCAAATCAGCATTCTCTTTATCAAGATTTGCTTTATGCGTCTGAATGTCACCGATTGCCTGGGTTAGGCTTAAGATTTGGACATTCTGGAAGTCAACATGAGCTTTAAGCTGCAGAAATCGTTGATTGTCGGCATATGATGATGAGGTTGATGGAATTGACTGAATCGGAGTTGGAAGGATTGGTGATGGAATATATGGTTCATGTTAAGGTGGTGGTGGTGGAAAGGTGGTTTGAGGTTCTTGAGGTTGAGTGTTTTGAGTTTGCTGAATTTCTGGTTGATCTGTTGATGCAGAAGATGATCCTTGCATGAATCGATGACGCTTGGCCCGTTGCCTCGTCACTAAAGGAGCAATATCTTCTTCTTCAAAATCTGATTCATCAGCCTCTCTTAATACTCGCCTCGTTGAAGCTTCTTCGTTAACTAACAACCTTGATCCATATGTTCCTATTTGAACATGAGGTTCAGTAGACACTGATTCTGGAGCTTCTACTTCAATTTCCTCCATTTCCTCTGATTTGGTTGCAGATGATGACTCATCAATACCAGTCTGCTCTGGCACATATTCGTCCACATCTCTCAACACATCTTCTTCTCCCTCAGGAGGCTCAAGTAATTCACCCACCAATGCTGCAGCGATATCTTCATTAGCATGAGGACCTGCCTCCCAAATTTCATTAAGAGTTTGGCACAACTGATCAGCTTCATTGGGGACATTTGAAGGCCCGGCTGCCTGTGCCTCTGGCTGCTGACTGGTAGAAAGCCTAGACGCCTGAGTTTGACTCACAGAGGTTCTTTGTCTTCGCCTTTGTGCACGTGGTGGCTGTGGTTGTTGTTGTTGTTGTGGAGGCTGCCTGGCTCGAACTTCAACTTCCCCTGCCCAGTTGGCAATCTCTGGGGCTTCAAAATTCCTATCCAAGATGACCCCAAACAACGGACGCTCAACTGGAACAGCCAATCTTCCTCTGTGCGAGGAACAATCAGCAAAGATCCTCTTATCCATTACAGCTACGCTTTGAATCTCATTCGATTGAGGCAGATTTGGCAAGAAATGCCTGATAAGCATCATGATGAACTGTGGATACAGCAGGAATTGTTGATTTTCTGGAGCGGTGATCTGATGAACAAATTCAGAGAAAAACATTTTCGAGAAACTGTATGGTCGATTATAGACTATCGCGATAATCCCAGACTGGATCTTCGAGACCATATAGTTAAAACCGGCTTTCTTTGGTGCAAAGCAGACCATAAAGACATGAGCCAGAAATCTCCATTGGCCGATTAGCCCGCTCTTCATATACGAAACCTTTGTCACGTCTAGACTATAACCCATTCTCTGAAAGGCCGCTTGCCTAATATTCAGAGGAAACTCGATTGGCCCAGATTCTTCTTCTTGAGAATCTAGGTGCAACACCTGACGCAGCATATCCGCAGAGAACACCAACGGTTGCCCTGCTATTCTTGTCCTTAGCACTGTCGGAGTTACAGAGCAGTCTACCTGAAGATGATCATAAAATTGACGAATATATGGTAGAACAATCTGAACATTATGGGACAAAGCAAATCCAATCCTAGATTCTACTAGGAAATCCAACATTTGTCTGAATCCCTGCGCCTCAGGGATATGATGGTCGGGGTGAAGGACCATATTGTGCTTCGGCACAAACACTCGAACAGCCATATCTGCACAATAAACAGACTATTAGATTCATTAAAAATCAATAAACTTGTTTAAATTCAAATCTGTTTTATTTTGAACTTGTTTAAGTACAAAATCCAACACAATTAAATTTTTACAAGTTTAATAAAATTTAAATTAAATAATGCAAATAAAAGACAGATTCGAATTTAACAGATTCGAATAAGTCCCCCTTTCGAGTTTGATGACAGAATCGAATAACATGGTCTTCTCGAGTTTGTCAGTAGACTCGAGAAAAACTCATGAACAGATTCGAACAGTCGTCGTCCTTCTCTTCAACAAAAATCATGATTTTAACCATTTTGAACTTAGGAAATCACATACATTAGTCCAACTAGGTTCTAATCACAGATATGTGCAATTAATTTGACTATTTATCGGTCCAAACTTGGTAATTTTGTAAAAACCCGATTTCGACCTTTAAACCTTCAAAAATCGATGATTTTGCCTGAAATGATGTATAAAACTACATGAACCTTGTATAATCCAGTTGATTATACCTAGATACAACAGGAGAATCTAACTCCTTAGCAATAATCTCGACAAATTGTCGTTTATGAGAGAAACGGTAGATTCGAGAAACAGATTCGAAATCGCCTAAGTAGATTCGAGGATATAGATTCGAAAACAGTAAGTAGTTAATGACTTCACTGTTAACCTATATATACCACCTACTTTCGAATCTAAGGCCAATGTCGAATCTACTGACAGATTCGAAACCACACCATTTCGAGTCTGTACTAAACTCGAAAAACAACAAATACTTAGAAAAATTTCGAAAATTTTGAACTAACTTCAACTTTTTCAACGGTATTGTGTAACAAGATAAACTATGCCAACTCTTTTACCCTAAGCACATGATTTTTCACGCAGTGTTTATTTTATCCTACTTTGAATGCACCCTCAGTTATTTTTGACCTTTTACCTAAGTAAAAATTAAAATAAAATAAAAAATAAAAATAAAAATAAAAGTAAACTAAAATAAAATAAACTAAGATAAAATAAAATAAAATAAAAATTTTGACTTAAAAATTGAACTTAAACTTAAGCTATACCTATTAAAATTTACAACCTAAGCTTTAAACAAAATCTTTTTGATGAGTATAGTCTAAGAAAGGTTCAATCAGATAGCGATGTCAGAGACTCACTTTCAGTACTTAAACTTTCACACTTAGGAATTTTTGATTCCTTTGATTGTTTGTCGTGAAATATCTATTTAGCCGATTGTTGGTATTTTACCCCTTTAAACATGCTACATTTCGGAATATCCCTTGGCATTTTTATTTATCACGAAATTATCTTACGTGACTCAGACATAGACATACTTTTATGATCAAGGCACACAGACAAAGATTCTAACTTGTTGGTATTTGCAAACTTTCTTTAAAAGACAAACATCGGACACAGGTCTGTATTTTCATACAACAAAGTGTCTTAGTTTGACTTAAGGTTTATTTTTAAAGTTAGCAAGACAGCGGTGACAGGTTTGTACCGACGTACAACAAAGCGACATATCTTGCTAACCCGAATCTAAACAGAGGCAACAGGTCTGTACTTACGTACAACAAAGTTACATGTTTTCGACTCTCAATTTTGTATGATTTTACTATTCTTTCCATTTTAAGATGTATTTGATGTTATACATCCCCAGAAAGTTTGCATACCTCATTTAGACTCAAAGTTTGTATGTCTTGTACACAAAAATTAAGATCGATTGGTCATACATCTAAGTTAGTGACACGTTTGACTTTTTCTTGAATATTTTATTTGCCTTGAGACTCCCTATATGTATTATGCCTACCAACACATCAAACTAAACTAAAGTATAACACTTAGAATTTAGTTGCATTATGTGTGAAAGCCTAAACACTTAGAGTTAGTAACGACTGTACTAATTTTCGTCACTTTGAACCTATGCTCCTAAGACTTAACTCCTTTTCTGATATTCTGTTTTTTTTTGTATTTTTATAATTTTCTCTCTTTTTTTTTCATTAGAAATAGCAATAAAAGAAGATAACCTATTAACTTACTAAAAATAGAAACTTACTAAAAATAGAAACTTACTAAAAATAGAACCTATCCTAAATTAGCAGATTTACTATAAAAAGAAAGAAATACTACATCTATAAAAGGAAATAAACTACTACTAAGGCCAAATTAGTCTGGGTTGCGCATTCCATTTAGTTGAATTAAGTATTCAAACCGTGACTTATCAAATGCTTTGGTAAATAAATTAGCATTATTATCTTCTGTTGCCACTTTTACCAATTTGATTAAGTTCTTTTCAGCACAATCACGAATAAAATGATGCCTAATGTCTATGTGCTTTGTTTTGTTGTGTTTAACTGGATTATTAGTTATAGCAACTGTAGATTGATTGTCTATCCTAATTGGAGTTTGAGTATAAGCCAAACCGTAATCCCGCAATTGTTGTTGTATCCACAGAACCTGTGAGCAGCAACTACCAGCAGCAACATACTCGGCCTCGCACGTTGACACGACTACCGACGTCTGTTTCTTGCATTGCCAGGATACCAATCTCCCTCCTAGGAACTGATAACCTCCAGTTGTTGATTTGCGCGTCAAGCTGCATCCTCCGTAGTCAGAATCCGTGAACGCCTCCAACTCTAGATCTCCCTCCGCGTGATACCAAAGACCCAGCTTCGGTTTCGACTTGAGGTATCGTAGAATCCGCTTCACAGCTTTCATATGCATCTCCTTCGGATTCGCTTGAAACCTAGCACAAATACACACAGCAAACATGATGTCAGGTCTTGAAGCAGTTAAATACATAAGTGATCCAATAATGGCCCGATATAACGTCGGATCCACATCGGTATCACTTTCAGTACCCGGTCCGAGATTGTGATTCACTTGAATCGGCGTGCTGAAATGAGCAGTCAATTTTGTTCTTTCCATCCCGAAACGCTCCAATATGTCATAGACATACTTCGTCTGATGGATAAACATCTCTTCCTTCTTCTGGTCAACTTGTAACCCCAAAAAGAAAGTTAACTCTCTCATTGCACTCATCTCGAATTTCGACTTCATCACCTTCTCGAAATCTTTGCACATCTGTTCGTCTGATGATCCAAAAATGATATCATCGACGTACACTTGTACCAAGATAAAATGTTCTCCCTTCCTCTTAACAAACAGAGTAATATCTATCCTACCCCTTTCAAACGCGTTCTCTAATAAATGGTTGGATAGAGTCTCATACTATGCCCTAGGTTCCTGATGCAATCCATATAGAGCCTTATCTAAGCGATATACTCTATCAGGATATTTTGGATCTGTAAATCCGGGCGGTTGTTCTACATACACCAACTCCTTCACTTTCCCGTACAGGAAAGCACTCTTAACATCCAATTGATATACCTTAAAGCCCTTGAAGGAGGCAAAAGCTAAAAACAACCTAATGGCTTCCAGCCTTGCTACTGGTGCAAAAACCTCGTTGTAATCGATTCCCTCCTCTTGGTTGAAACCCTTTACAACAAGCCTAGCCTTGTTGCGCGTGACTATACCCCGATCGTCTCTTTTGCACTTAAAAACCCATATGGTTCCTATAGCAACTTCCCCTCGAGGTAATGGAACTAACTCCCACACTTCTAGTTTCCTAAACTGCGAGAGTTCTTCCTGCATCGCTTCAACCCAGGAGTTATCCTTAAGTGCCATTTGCACATTCTTAGGCTCTACTTGCGATATGAAACACGAATAGAGACATGTGTGATATGCCTCGGAGTCATTTATCATCGACAACAACACAGTGCTGTTATTTAAACAACTCCTAGTCCTCACACCCTCATTAGGATTTCCTATGATGCTTTCTATAGGATGATTCTTATTAATCCTAGAGGTCTCTATCTCATCAACCCTTAGATTATCTCCTAAGTTAGATCCTATTTCACCTAATGGGGGAAAAGACTCAGTCTCTACATTTTCCTCCTCGTGGACATTTTCCTCAGAGTTGGAACTTGATGCTTGAGTCTGATTCTCAATGGTAGGTGCTTCTGGATCAGCAACTTCTGGAGGTCCATCTACAGTCGCAGTGGGCTCAGATGTGGACTCAAACGTAGTCCTCGGAAAGGTATGGCCATCGTCATTCAGATGCAACGTCGCCATGTCCTTTTCGATTGTACCTGCATTATCATCCAAAGGAATGTTAAATGACTCAAATAATTTATCATAGTCGAATATCCATTCCGGACCTGTTTGGGGTTCATGTGTAAAACTTGTGACTTCAATGTTATACACAATCTCCACTGTACCATTTGTTTTGTTAAAAATCCATTTGTTTGGTGAGTTCGGCACATAACCTAGGAAGTATCCTTCGTCAGCCTTTTCACCAAACTTCGGTTGATGTTTTGTACGTAAAAGAGTGCATGGTACCCCAAACTGTTCGAATCCAGTTAAATTAGGGGTGGCCGTTTATTCAAAATTTCATAACATGTTTTGTTCAAAGATTTGACTGTAAGGACTCGGTTTAAAATATGGCACGCGGTATTCACTGCCTCCCCTTAAAACATGGTAGGAAGCTTTGAATCCGAAAGCATAGTCCTTGCAGCCTTAATCAGTGTCCTATTTTTACATTCGGCCACCCCATTTTGTTGAGGTGCATATGGTGCACTGAATTGATGCACTATGCCCTTTGATAGGCAATATACACCAATTACACTGTTTTTGAATTCAGTCCCATTATCACTACGTATTCTTTTAACCCTTGTTCCGTAGGAATTCTCCACTTGGTCTAAGAACCCGATGAGCTTGGAAGCCGTCTCGTCCTTTGTACCTAAAAGGAAAACCCAAGAAAAGTGTGAGTAATCGTCAGTGATAAACAAACAAAACCAACTACCTCCTATACTCCTTTTGTTGATAGGTCCGAAAAGGTCCATATGCAACAAATCGAATGTTGAGGTTGTGGAATTCTGAGTCTTGGACATGTGTGTCTTCTTATGTTGTTTGCCCTTCTTGCACGGTAGACACTTGTCCTAGAACTGAAAGCTCTTCATAGGCACACCTTGCACCAGTCCATTCTTCGTTATGTAGTTCATCTTCCTTAGGTGCAAGTGAGCCATGCGTCTGTGCCACAATACCGATTCCGTCTCCGAAGCTTTGGATAGTAAACAAATTGGCCCCATCGAAGTCTCTGGCTTGTTCATATCAAGCATGTACAAGTCGTTCTTCCTTGGCGCCCGCATCAATACCCATTCTTCAGGAATCTTGAATCCCGGTTTTAGCACTAACGCCTCAGTGTCCGTGAACAACACTGAGTTCTTCTTGTCACAGATTTGAGATACACTAATGAGATTGTGAACCAGTTTATCAACGTGATAAACTTGGTCCAACTTGATCGTCCCATTAGTGACTACTCCGGTACCCGTGATGTTTCCTCCTTTGTTACCGGCGAATGATACAAACCTCCGATTCCCACCCTTGAAGTCTGTAAGAAGACTTCGTTCTCCCGTCATGTGCCTGGAGCATCCACTGTCGACGAACCACTAGTTGTTTGGACCGGTGGTAATCTCCTGCACATGAAAGAAAATAGGTTAGTTATCACGGGGAACCCAAGCCATGACTGACTTGGTTATAGCATTCTCGTCCACATATTTAAACTCTTTCAAATACCCATCTCGCCTTTCAGGTGACTTGGGTCGTTGAACAGGAGTTTGTTGTGGTGCCGAGTGATTTAAATTCACTCTTTGCCTTTGAGTAGGCATTTGTTGTGGAGCTCTAGGATAATTACGATTATATTGCATTTCAGACTGTGATCCCTGTGCTCTTACCGGTGCGTACTGTCTAACTGGAGTATGAGACCTAACTGGAGTGTGTGACCTGCTAGGTGTTGTGCTCCTATAGACTTGCTGAGGTGCTGACCTTGATTGATTAACGACACGATTCGGTGAATTTGTCCTAACCACTTCCTTTGGTCCAACCTTTACCGGTGTTTGTTTCACAACTGGTTTTGGTGCGGCCTGCACAGTTTTCTCGTTACTCTGAGAACTACTAGTGCTCGCCACATTGGTTGAGGGCTTAACAGGTGTTGGGTTCACTGTCTTAGGTGTAACATCGGCTTTCCTAAGTGGACAGTGAGAAGCAACATGCCCCTTCTCATGACATTTGAAGCAAGACATCTTATCTATGGACTTCTTATGTGTTCCCTTAGACTTAGGTGTCTCACTAGTATCTTGGTCCTTTTGTACATCAATAGCGACTGGCTCATCGTCCTGATCAGCCCAATCAATTTTATGTTTTCTTGCAGGTGTTTCACTGGAGGAAGTCACAAATTTGACTTTCTTAACCTTGACAGTTGTGTCAGCCGCCTTAGGTGTATTTTATACTATAGGCTCAGATATAGGTTCAGGTGTGTCCTCTAAGTCTACTGATTTGTCAGTTTACTCCTGAGGCTGAGGCACATAGTTTGCATTAAAAGGTGAAGGAATTTCATGAAATCCTAGACCTACGGGCTTTTTAGACTGTCTTTGGGCATCTAAAACTTTCCCTAGGTTTAGGCTTGAATTCCTAAACTTCTCTAGCTTACTGTTTGCCTCTGCTACCTTTACCTTTGTTTCGGCTAGCTCAATGTCTTTGTCTTTAAGGTTTTTGGTCAAGGCCTCTACATGCTCATACATAAGCTCTATCCTAACACACTGCTCACTCAGTTTGTCTTTTAGAACTATTACGTCTTGAGCATCAGCCTTAAGCTTTTCTTTAAGATCTTGCTTAATATCGTTCAGGCTAGCGTTTTCAAATTTTAAATTCTCATTTTGAGCAGTTATGGTTTTATGTGATTCTAAGACTAGATTTAACCTATCGTTAGAATTAACACACAACGCACATAATTCACGAAAAAGAGAGTAAGTCAGACTAACCTTTGAGTTATCAGATTCCACGTTGGCCATCTGAGCAGCAAACTCCAGAACTGTCTGATCATTCGTCTTTTCCACCCACATCGGACTGGTTTCCCTTGTGGTCTGCTCTTCTCCTTCGCACCCAGTCTCTATGACTTCAGCCATAAAAGCTCGAGCATTTGACTCTGGATGTGAGCTCCAGTCATACGTACCATCTAGCTGTCTGTCTGAAGTGACATTGGATAGTAGACCAGCTACGTTGGCTTGACCATTAGATGAACTTGGAAGGTATCGTTGTTGAAACTGATTCTGAAACTGTCCCTGATGCTGACTCTGCCCTTGGTACGTTTCTACCTTCGGTCTCTGGCATTCTCTGGCGAAGTGTCCCATACCTTGACAGTTGTAGCACTTTACTTTGGACTTATCAAATCCAATCCCCTTGTTGTTCATTGTCAGATTCCTCCCAGTTCTTTTAATGAATCTCTTAACCCGTTGGGTTACCATGGCCAGTTGCCATTTAAGATCCATTTCCTCAAGATCATCAGGGTCAACTTGATCGTAGTCCTCATCTCAGAGGGCAGGATCGTTAATCTTCCCCTGAACACAATTCCCATACGCGGCCACAAAAGAAGCAAGCAGATTCAAATGTTCTTCCGCTGATTTTGCGCTCATGGGCATCTTCGAATAGCTCTAAGATGTCGATGCCTGTTGTACTTGAGGCTGCGGTTCTTCCGATCTTCCTAATCCTAAGAACGCTCTACTCAAAGTGTCATCAGTCTCTGCTGGTGACGACGTTTCTCCGGTGAAAAACGCTGTTGCAGTCTTCAGATCGGCGGTCGCTGAAGGTTTTGTTGACTTTCTAAAATACATTGCTGGATTCTGGACTTGTTCGTAATCAGTTTCGGCCATCAGTAGCTCGAAGTGATATGCCCGCAACGTTCCCACAATATCATCTAGAGATTGAGTATAATACTTGTCTTCATTCAGCTTGATCATTGCCACATACATAGCCCATTTGGCTGGTAAGGCATCAAGAAGCTTGTTGTTCTTGTCGGTGTCAGTATACTCAATCCCGTGACTTTCAAGTTCCGTCAACAGATGATAGAACCGGGTGATGATATCATCCAGCTGTTCATCCTTTAACGCCTTGAAAATCGCAAACTATTGTTTCAACAGTTCTGTACGCTTTCTACGAACCCTAGGATTACCCTCACACCTTTTCTCTAGAGACTCCCAAAGTTCCTTCGACATCTTTTGAGTCCTAAATGTGTGCAGTATATCCTGAGGCAAAGCCATTCGGATTATCGAGAAAGCTTTGTTTTCAGCTTCATACAATTTCTTATCATCCTCCTTCATCATTTGGTATGATAAGACTTTCTGACGGCCTTCAACTTTAGAAACTGGTGGAATATATCCTTCGTCGATACACACCCACATGTGCATATCATTAAAACGCACGAAATCGGTAAACCGATCTTTCCACCAGTAATATTCCTCGATCTTCATCAGCTTAGGCGGAGCGTTTGCCTTCCCGACCTCGTGGTCCATTTCCAGGAATTTTTGAAGATTTGACATTTTTTCGAAAGTAATTGAATTGAACTTAATTAATTTAATTCGAAACTAATTTGAATTAATTCGTTTGAATCTAGGTAGATTCGAATATAATCAGATTCCAATTTATTTGGGATTAAATTCGATTAAGTGTTATAATTCAATTAAACTCGAAATTATGTCAGATTCGAAAGTCCTTAGATTCGAAGGTCAGGCAAACTCGAAGTCACAGCAGATTCGAACCCTATTCGATACTAGACCAAACTCGAATTAAACTCGAATGTAAGTAGAATCGAGACCCTATTCGAATGAAGCACAAACTCGAAATAGATTCGAAAACCTCTGTATCAGACTCGAAAGGAGCAGATTTGGTTAGACTCGAAAATTAGTGTAACCCTAATTACCCCTAATAGATTCGAGCGCCGCAAACTCGAAAAACGGCTAACACTTTGATTTTTTAACGTTTTGCAGATTAAATCAATATTTTTGCAATGAAAAATATTGATTTCGATCAAAAACGTGAAAAACCACAAAGTATTTCCCGGATTACTATTTGCTAAGACGAACACAAAAAAATACGATTTTGAGAGAAAAACCGTCTACAAGCGTCAAGAAACCTAGAATGTATCTAGATGAACACGAAGAACACCAAGAACACTCCGTAGGCTTTGATACCACTTGTAAGGTCTACCACTACGAGATCAATCTAGACGCGGAACCGTCAACGAGTGCGGAAGCCTCGTTCACGGGTAGACGGAAACAACTCTCACACACGAAACACGGAGACTATCAGAAGCTGAACGAACGACACACGAACGATCCTACAAACTGATTCTCTCCGAAACGGCACTAACACTGATGATAAACTCGAGATCGCCTTTTGCTTAATCACTCACGAATTCTGCAAAAAGTCTAATAATATTTCGAGTCTATCCCTAATTATAGAGGCTAATTCGAGTCTGTTATGGGCCAAACTCGAATCTGGCCCAAGGCCCATTCGAGTTTGCCCTCACTAACACTCTCGAATCTGCCTTCATTTGATTCTAGTCCCACATTCGAATCTATCACAGATTTGAATGTCAACCCTTATATAATTCGAATCTAGTATTTCACATACTTAACTTAGTATTGAAACTTATGTTTTTACCTTATGATTGATTTTATCTTTGATCTTTATGTTTGAACTTCTTGTAATACGTTACATCAAGTTCAAACACACAAGCAATAATAACTATCAACCATATATAAACATATATAACAAACATTTGCTAGAATCACAATGTAGGATCACTTAGACTGCTATCGTCACACAGGATGTACCAACATTGTTCAATCTCAAGGAAAAACTCCCTATGAGTTATTCCACAACAAGAGTCCCCTAATAGCTTTCTTCAAGCCTTTTGGATGTCCATGTACCATTCTTCATACCAAGACTCACTTAGGGAAATTTGATAGTAAGGCTGAAGAAGGATTTTTTGTAGGATACTCAACTCAAAGCAAAGCCTATAGAGTATATAACAGTGTGTCCAAAACCATTGAGGAAAGTGCCAATGTTGAATTTAATGAAAATACTGCAAATGTCAAAGGCACTGGTCCTGATTGATTGTTTGATTTAGATTCACTAACAAATTCTCTGAGCTTTGTTGAGTGTCCTGTAGAAGCTAATGCATACAGGATTGAAGCTGCCAACACAAATTCTCATGCTGCCAATACAAATTCTCAAGCTGTTGACACAAAGTTTCAAACTGTTGCAGATCCAATCAATTGGGATGAATACACCACTATACCACTTCTGTCATGTGACCCTCCAGGGATTCTGGATGCTCAACATGATACAAATCTAGATACTGAAGTGCTACTCCCAAGTCCTGAGAGAACAGCTCCATCACAAAGGGAACCAGTCCCAGATTCAAGTCAAGCTGTTCCAGAAGCTGAACCATTCACTGGTCCTGATGGAGATGATACAAATCTTGGATCCTCTTTTCAGACAGAAAGAGAGCCTACACTCAGAGTTCACAAGTATCATCCTCTCAATCAAATACTGGGTGATCCAAGTACTCCTGTACAAACAAGGAAGATGGTTCACAATGAGACTGCTGCTGCTGAACAAGCAGTTCCTGAATTCAGTCTAGCTGCTTTTGAACATGTCTGTTTCATGTCTCAACTGGAACCTAAAAAGGCATCAGAAGCATAGAAAGATTCATCCTGGATTGAAGCAATGCAAGAAGAGCTTCTACAGTTCAAGATTCAGAATGTATGGACACTGGTTGATCTTCCTAAAGGAAAGAGAGCAATTGGTACAAGATGGGTGTTCAGAAACAAGAAAGATGAGAGAGGGATAGTCATCAAGAATAAAGCAAGGCTAGTAGCTCAAGGGTACACTCAAGAAGAAGGCATAGATTATGATGATGTATTTGCTCCAGTAGCAAGAATTGAAGCCATCAGACTCTTTTTGGCCTATGCAAGCTTCAAAGGTTTTAAAGTGTATCAAATGGATGTGAAGTCTGCTTTTCTATATGGGACAATTGAAGAGGAGGTCTATGTATGTCAGCCTCCTGGTTTTGAGGACTACAAGTATCCAGACAAGGTCTACAAGTTAGACAAGGCTCTCTATGGTCTTCATCAAGCCCCAAGAGCATGGTATGACACTCTGTCATCATACCTTCTACAAAATGGGTTCAAGAGAGGAACTCTGGACAAAACACTTTTCACTAAGTCCATCAAAGCTGAGATTCTGCTTGTCCAAATCTATGTTGATGACATCATCTTTGGCTCAACAAATGATTGTTTGTGTGAAGAATTTGAAGCTTTAATGCACAAAAAGTTCCAAATGAGTTCAATGGGAGAACTCACTTTCTTTCTAGGATTGCAGGTCAAGCAGAAACCCACTGGTCTCTTCATAAGTCAATCAAAGTATGTTAAAGTCATACTGGAAAAGTTTGGGTATCAAGACTCCAAAGTTGCAAGCACTCCAATGGATCCTCACAAGCAGCTCCATACAGACAAAGATGGCACTGATGTGGATATTCATTTATACAGATCTCTAATAGGATCACTTATGTATCTAACATCTTCTAGACCTGATATTATGTTTGCTGTCTGTGTGTGTGCTAGGTTTCAATGCTCTCCAAAGGATTCTCATTTGGTTGCTGTTAAGAGAATCTTTAGATACCTAAAAGGCCAACCTCATTTAGGCCTCTGGTATCCTAAAGACTCTCCTCTTACCTTAACAGCCTAATCTGACAGTGACTATGGTGGATGCAACATTGACAGAAAATCCACAACTGGTGGATGTCAATATTTAGGAGCAAGACTGGTCTCTTGGCAATGCAAAAAGCAGACAACTGTTTCCACATCCTCCACTGAAGCAGAATATGTAGCAGCTGCAAGTTGCTGCTCACAGGTAATGTGGATTCAAAATCAATTGAGAGACTATGGTATGAACTTCTCATCCACTCCTATTTATATTGACAATTCAAGTGCAATCAGCATTGTGCAAAACCCAGTGAAATTCCCAAAAACCAAGCATATAGAAATCAGATTTCACTTTATAAGGGATTGTAATGAGAAGAAGTTAATACAAGTTACCAAAATACATACTGATGATCAGTTAGCTGATCTATTTACAAAACCTTTTGATGTAGGAAGGTTCACTTTCCTAGTATCAAACATTGGTATGGTAAACATGGATTAACTTGTCTTCATTATTATCAAATTTATATGCTTATTTAAGGGGGAGTCACTGTTTTATTAAAAGATGCCTAAGTTTTAACTAACAGCTTGAGTATTTTCTCAAGCTGCTAGTTCATTTTCTCGGACTGTTAGTTATTCACTTGATCTGTCAAAGTGTGCAGGGTATTTTGGTAATTTCAAATGTGTGTGCGCGGGACCCAACCTTTTTCAAAACCTTTAAAGGTCCCCGTTTCGTTCAGTTGTAACTACCAGTTACAAAATTTCCTTCCACGGCCTTTCTTTTCTCTCTGAACGATTCACACACTCTTCTTTGCAAACCCTAAAACCTTCGTTTGATCTTCAATGGAGTTTGTTAAAGAACACAACTGCCTTCCCTACTCTCTAAAGCACTCAGAACTTCAACCGTTCCATGACATGATGGACTTTCTTCGACACTCCCATATCCATCATGCACTCAATATCAATCCCACCATATACATCACTCATATTGAGCAATTCTGGAACCGTGCCTCTGTCCAAACCATCAATGGAATCCCCTCTATACTATCCAAAATTGATGGCACTCCCATCACCATAACTGAGGATTCCATTCGACGTCATTTGCATCTTCAAGATGCCACAGGTATAACAGACCTAACTCTTGATGCTTTACATACTAGTCTTTATAATATTGGATATAGGGGTCCTGCTGATTCATTTACTTTCTTGAAAGAACATTTTTCACCTAAGTGGAAATATCTTGTACATATCATTCAACAGTGTATAAGCCCCAAAAGAACCAGTTGGTCAGAATTTTCTTCCAACATTGCCACTGCCTTAGTGTGCTTTTCAACGGGCCAACGGTTCAATTTTTCAAATATGATTTTTCAGGGGATGTTAAGGCATCATTCCCTAAAGAATGGGAAGTTTTTAATGTATCCTAGATTTTTGGCAGAAATAATTGCACACACTTGCACTACTTCTCACATACATAAGAGGATACATGTTTCCCATAGACACTCACTATCTTCCATCAAAAGACTTTTAAAACAAAGTGCCAATTTTTTGAGTGTAGATGTTCCATTGCCTTCTGCAATGATGAACATCATTCCAAGAAACAGAGGAGAGGGTCCTGAGCAGGCTCAGCCTATCATCACTGCTACACCCCCAGGACCCCAACCCCCTCTTCATGATACACAAATTCCTTCTGTTCCTTTTCATCAGCCAAGATCCACACTAAAATTTCTATATAAAAGGAAAAGAGGACCAGGAGCTCCTTCCTCCTCAGCCCTCAGACAAGAGCCATATAACCCTGTGCAGGAGGACACTTCTGCACAGAATATACAAAGGGTACACATTGAGGACACTCCCATCCTCACTCAGGAGGTGAACATCTCTCCAGAGATTGTTCATATGGATTCTGTGGCTGGCACTACTGCTGTCTCTGCACAAGAGGCACTAACAATGCCAACATCATTAAGACCACGCACATGGCAACAGCAAGTGTGCAAACACAAGCTGGAAGTCCCCAGAACCAAGAACAGAGGGGCCCAGAGGTTTCTACTTCTGGTATTCATGCCAGTGATAGATCACAAGCACCACAGGTGTTTTCTGATCTTGAGGCTAGTCTGCAACTCATGCTTTTGACGGATCCTAAGATGAAACCTGTTGTAGCAATGTTGGAATACCAAAAGTCCATCATTGCTGCACAGGGTGCACAAATTATAGCCCTAAAGCAAGCAGAAGTGGCTCAAAATCAGAGAATGGATTATCTCCATAAGGGGTTTACCCTTTGTGGAAATAAGATCATTCAATTAGAGCGGTTGATTCAATCCCAAGTGGCAAAGGTTGTAGGTCCTCCTGACCAAACCAATGCTTCCAAAAAGGGGGAGAATCAGGAGTTTCCTAAAGCAGTCCAAGCAGCTCCAACAGAATCAGTCCAAGCAGCCTCAACAGTTCCACCTGCTAGGCTAACAGTCCCAACAGCTTCTCAAGCTGTTAGCCTAGAAACTCAAGCTGCCTCCTCCAAAGCAACTGGAGTTGTTATAAGGGAAGGTGTCCAAGCTCCAACCAGTACAGTCCAAGCTACAACTTCTGCTATAAAAGATAAGGGCAAGGGCATTCTCATCGAGTCTCCAAAGCACAAATTTTCTTCCAGAGAAGCCCAGATTGCCTTTGATGCTGAAGTTGCCAGAAAGTTAGCAGAAGAACATGATCAAGAGTTAGACCAACAAACCCAGCCCCTAATGGACGATGATGAAACCTTAGGTGATTACCTAAAGGGGTTTGTGGTCAAACAAGGAGAGAAGAAGAGGAAGCTGCCAACAGGGCACTCTAAGGCTGAGCATAGAAGATTTCTGATCAATTTTGCCTTTGCAGCTGGCATTCCAAAGAAAATGGCTCAGTCCATGACCACTGAAAGGCTGCAAGAGATCCATGACAAAGAAATGGACAAAAGAAAGAAAACAAAAGTCTCCCAAGAAGTCCAACCATCACAAGAACCAGTTCAAACTGGTACAAGTCATGTTCAAGCTGCTACCAGTGCACCTGCTCCTTCTGATCAAGCTGTTGCTTCCATTCCTGCATCTGAGTCATTATCACAAACAAAGCTGCATCAAGTTAAAAAGGTGTTATTTGAGCAACAACTACAAAAGGCCATGGAGATAGAGAAACTGTTAGACCAGCATGACTTTACAAAGCCTCTTATCAACTACTGGTATGCCAAGTCACTGGACAATATTGACTTAAGAGTTCAGTTTATAGTGAGAAGGGAGTCTGGTCTAGAAGAAGAGTATGACACATTCTGGCATATGGTTCAAAAGTTGACCAGAGATGAGCTAACAAAGATGCACAATATTGGGTCTGTGACACAAGTAAGATCTACTCTACCACAAGTGAAGCAAGTCATCAAAGATCTGAAGTCCATTTTTGATCCTGAGTCTATAAGGGAAGAGATAGAGGATGCCAACAAGAAGGGAAAGAAGATCAAGCAAGTTGATCTGTTTGTCAAATCAAGGACTTACAGAATAACATTTTCAGATGGATCTGGTATGTTCTTTAATCTTGAATTCTATGATCTACCAAAGGAAATGCTACTCCAGATGAAATCTGTTAGGATATCATGTGATAGAGATGAGATGAAGAAAGAATTTTTGAAGGCTGTAAATCAGAAACTTGCACAGTTATAAGTTTTTGAAAGCCTTGGTTTGTATATAACAGTTTACTTATTCATTTCCATTTTGTATAGAACTTAAAGTCTTGTGTAAATAATTTAAGTTAGGGGGAGATTGTTGGGAAATAGTCTAAGTAAGTTCAAACTGTTAGTTAGACTTCTCAAACTGTTAGTAGAGTTTACATGTAAATACAAAGTTCATGCTGTTAGTTGAAGAAACTCGAGCTGCCAGTGTAAAAGTTCAAGCTGCCAAAGTAAATCAACTCAAGCTGCTCTGTTCAAGCTGTCAAGTGATTCAAGCTGCTCAACAGTTTCATAAACAGAAAGTGCTGATTTTCAGGAAAAGATATCTACACGAAGATTCTAGCATATCTACTATCAGAGAAGTCATAGTCCTTCAAGGAAACAAATCAAGAAGCAATATAAATACATAGAATAGGTCTTTCAATTGTATAGGAGTTTTCAGCATATTCAAGTTTGTAATTGCTTTTTATTTATGTTTTCATAAGCCTCTAAGGTTGTAAAACCCTAAGAACAGTTTGTGTTCTTCGTCTAATCAAACAGATTAGAGGTGATTGTAATCAGTTAAATCAGCAATACAAGCAGTTTTGATTATTTCTTGTGTTTATCTGCTATTGGTTCTGAAAGCTTTTGTTAAAATAATTAAGTGTTATTCCGCAAACTTCTTAATTAAACTTTGATTCAAAGCAAGATTATTGATTTATACTCTGATAAATTCAAATCAGTTAGTCTTGGTTAATTAGTTTTTAGATCCTGACAAATTTTGGCATACTGTCAAATTTGTTCGAATTGATGATAACCACCATTTCAATGTTACCATTGATCATTATAAAACCAAAATTACCCTAGCCAGACTTCGCCACAACTTGTTTCTACCAAGACGGATTGATACAGTTAACTTCCCAGAGTTAGCTGATTTTGAAGACTTTGTTTCAGATGAGGAGCTAGTTCATGACCTCATATGCTTGGGTTATTCAAAGCCACTTCCTAAGAGCTCTAAGTTTCATCGCAATGGATTAAATGGAGAATGGTACACCTTATTCGGCATCGTTAATAGGTGCATGACGTCAAAACATACAGGAATAGACAGGTGCAGCATTCACTGTCTAAGGATCTTCCATGGAATTCCTTTTAATAAACATTATGACTATGCAAAATGCATATGGGAAGACCTCACAGAGATTGTGCTTGCTAAGACAACGAACAGATCGAGGAAATTTGTTCCGCGTCAGAGATTCATACAAATTCTGATCTGAGGGATCCTCCGAGCCAATGAGAATATACCTAAGCGAGCAAACTCACAAAGATGTCCAGACTACGTAATGATGAGTTTACATGAGGTTCCAGATTCTCCCAATGCAAATATAATGCCGATTCCTGAATCTTTGTTAAAGTATGCAGATCCAGAAAGTGAGAATGTGAAGATGTATAGGATAGATCATGCTCCAATAGAGACCCAAGGACCGGGTTCTCTTATCCAATGAGTGATAGAAAGAGAGGAACTTCAGCAAGGGGCTGAAGTTCAGGGAAGCCTACACGTGAGTGAGGGAGTAGAAGCAGTGAGGGGTGGTGAGGAAGAAGCTAGGAGTTCTGATTCTGAACGGACGCTATCGAATATACAAGAGGGAGAAGAGGAAGGAAATGACGATGATGATGATGGTGATGATGGTGATGATCATAATGCGGGAGGAGCTGCTTTGATGGATGTTGTTCATATTGCTCAAGAGAGTGTGAGGGATGTACTTAGCCTAGAAAGCCGGGAATTACCCACATATGCTGTTAGCTCCCCTATGGGAGTTAGCATTGAAGAGGACAGTATCCCACTGACAAGTGCACACCCCACCATCCACTCAGTCTCCTCTTAACAGGAGACTGTTTCATTTGAGCACCGGGATGAACCACAAATTCTATCCGATAGTCATTTGGACTTGATGGATACTGAAATAAGTACAAAACTGCCCGAGTGAACAAATTTCATTCAAGCACAGAGTCTAGAACAAATACAGCTTAGGACACTTGAGTTGACTTCATCTGTTGAAGTAAGTGTGGTTGAACTTAGTGTTCCCGCCGGAACATCCTCAGCTACGGAAGCATTCGTTGCTCCGTCGCTTTAAGAGGGTGGAAGTCCAGTTAGAGCGACAACAATGCCAACTCTAAGTACTGGCCACACAGAAGTTCTTTTCACAAGTTCAACTGTTGTGACAACTGGAAGTCTGAGTGACCCAGTGGTGAATCTTTCCCCTTTTGTAACCGAGTCGTCACTTAACCAAGCCTTGAATGCAGCTGTGGCAGGAGTGAACAGTCATGTCTCTGCTCAGTTATCAGAAGTGATGGCACAAATGTCCAACATTCATCAGTTTTTGAAGGGTAAATCAGTGGCTGAAGAATCTATCAAGCAATCTGATCCACATCAAGCAATAGATCAATTGCGGGAAGAGCTGAAAGATTTTGTTTTTGAACAATTTGACGAAATGAGAGAAAGAATGATAAGTTTGGAAAGTATTGTGATTACTGCTCTGGGTAACCTATCTGAGAGGGTAGCAGCAGTAGAGGAGACGTGTAAGGCGCAAGCTTCATCATCAAAACATAAGCATGATGAGCATGATGAAGACTCCGATGATGCTCCTCATGAGGGGGAGAAGAGGAGGAAGCTTGCTGAGCCTACACCTGGAGTTTTAATGATTACATACCCGGAGAAGGAAGCAGATGAGAGAGAAAAAGAAGCAGGAAGCTCAAAAGAACCTGCTGATGTACAAAGTGAGCTGGGATTGATTCTTCATGAAGATGTTCCAGTTCCTTTGAACATTCAGTCAGATATCTATTACTTTGAGGAGTATAATGATTTGGATGATGATGATCAACCAGTTAAGGAGCAGATTTTGATGATTCAAGGAGTAGAACCTGAAGGAGAGAGAGAGAGGTGTATGTTGAATTATCAGAGGATGATGATGTGATCACTTTGACTGATATTGACTTTCAGGGTGAAAGGATTGAAGAAGAGGAGGAGTTAGTTCAAGAAATAAAATTGAAAGAATCTATACCGACACCGATGGTTGAAAAGCCTGAGGTTGTAATTCAAGTAAAAGAGGAAGTTAAAGAGTTTCCGATAGAGAATGTGGTTGTTCCAGAAAGAGTAGAGTTGAATGAAGTGGATGTTATGGAAAGATTTTTTAACGAGTATATTCTTGCGGATGAGTCGCAGAAACAACACCGACTAAGATTCGAAGCTCAACAAGTGGTACAGAGAGAAATTAGAGATATGCTCACATTGTTGAACAAGGGTGAGATAAGTAAAAAAGAAAGTTAAAAAGTTTGAGCTATCTGCGAAACGATCAGCTGAGTTTATAAAGAAAAGGAACAAATTGTCATGTCTTGAGGACATTTTGGAGAAAAGGATTTTTTGTAAGAAACAAGCACCTTGTGCGTTTCTTAAGTTGTTTAGGGTACTGGAGCCAAACATGCCAATTCTTGTTAATTATGCAAGTTTTCTGAGAAACAAGACGCAAGTAGTTGATAAAGTGAAGAGTGAGTTCAGGATAGTTGATTTAGTCAAAATTGAAAAAGACAGATTCGTTCAGATCTTCTATCCTACATTCACTGTCACAAGGGCTGATGGCAATACCTATACGTTCACCGAAGCAGATATGTTTAATATGCACCTGGTCGATATTGAATACTTATTTGATGAGTTGTGCCAAAATAAGAGGAATGAGCACTGCAGATTTGCATTAAAGACAATTTTCCACTTCATGCATACCAAACTGGTATTGATGTCTTTGCAAGATCTGCAGATTGGTGTCAAACGAGGAATGAGAAAGATTAACATCACAGCTCCAAATAGAGATATCAAGTTTGCAGGAGAATTAAAAGAGTTTCAAGACATCATGGTGAAGCATCCTGCAGTATTGTACAAAGACAAAAACAAAAAGCTAAGAGTAATGAGGAGTGTTGAACTTAACAAGTTTTCAGATGGTACACTACATAAAGTGTTGAATGGTTTGAAAGGAAAGCTGGCGTCAGATAGAAAGAGAAAAACTAAGAGAGGAGCTTTATCTGTTAATGATAGAAGACTGATGGTGGAATTCATATCAAAGATTGAATTGAGGCTCTCAGATCGAAAGAGCATCAGAAGATTTGAGTAGAAGCTTGGATTATCTACCTGAAGACTTTGCATATTCCATCAAAGGGGGAGATTGTTGGAATGCATTTTAATTGATGGAATACAAAGTATAGGGTCTATTTTGTAATTAGTTGATAGTTGTGATCAATGTATGTAAATAGTGCTTTGACTTTCAAAATAGAATATCTCTGACAGTTATCATTTTGTACGCATTCAATTCAGAGAAAAAGGTTACTGTACACGAAGATTCTCTTTCATCATTTGTAATAATCAGATCTTCAATATAATCATTCGGTCAGTTTTGATTCTTTATGTTCTTGATATATTGTTGATATTGTTGTTTGATAAGAAACTGTATTTCACATAACTTATGTGGTTAAAATGGAACAAAATAAGTTTGATGGTTAAATTGTATCTTTAACAAACTTCAAAATTATATAAACCCAAAATTGAAATGATCTGCTCATTTTCACCAAACAACAAAAAAAATCATCAAGCTCTCATCTACTTATTTATATCTACGGCTTCATCTAATCCACCACAAGTCTTGCAATCAAATTTAAGAAATCATCATATAAGCATCAAGCACAAGAAATTACCAAGATCCAAGGTAATTTTAGCATTTTAAATTTGTTCTTGGGTTTCAAACAGAAACTTACGGTTTCTGTTGGGTTATGAACACCAAATTGATTTTCAAATAACATGGTTAGTGTTACAATCAAGGAATAAAATCTGGAACTTAAATGAAGGATTTTGCTGCTGTGCATGAAGCTTTCATTTCTGTTTTTAACCGAAAGAATAGGTCGAGAAGGCCCTTTGGCATTCGGCCATGAATTAGATTCATATGTGTGTGTGTTTGTTCACTAATTAAAAGCATCAAACACCCTTCAATGTCCTTGAATTGCTGCTGGAAATTTATAAAATAGAAAAGAAAAGAAGCTGTGAACGTGCACTGTTGTGTAGTCTCAGTAATACCGAGAATTACCGAACTATACCGTGACCACATAGTAATACCGAGACTCACAGAGGATTACCGAAACATACCGAGACCATAAAGGTCTCGGTATTACCGAAACACACTTAGACTACCGAAACCTTATTTCAATTTCTTTTGTTTTGTCGAATGTATGCTTATATGTGTGCAACAGCCTTGTCCATTCCTTGTTATGCATATACAGTGTGTGTGATCAAAGCAGCAACATTCATTCCTTTTCATATAATCTCGGATGTGTGTGTGTGTGTCCAGTAACAACAAAACAGTCACAGCAGCAACCCTTTTTCTTGATTTGTGTTACATATAAGTTAAGTTAAATGTATGTTTGTATTGTGTGAATGAATTAATCAAACAAATAGGCATCTGATATTTAGCCCTTGCATATAGACATCCAAGATGTAGCTCACGTGTATGTGACCTGTGCAGGTCCGAGATTCACAACACGTGAGTAAACTAGGTGCTGCAACATGTAATGTCAGACACAATTCACGTCTTTAATGGGCCTCCATGTTGCCCCTTAACTCTTGAACTAGTAGCATAGACGTCCCGACAAATCCAAGGGCTAGGGGCTGCTGTAATTTCGAAGGTTGGGCAGCCATTCAAGGTCTGGACAGCAGCCCAAAACAGTCCATAAAATGTTTAAGGATGGCTTGGCCTTTGGCCGAAAGCCTTTCGTTCTTAGTCCAAATCTTTTGGCCTTTGGCCAAGACGCTTAGATCTTTTAATGGCATGTTATTACCGTGCATTAGGGCTATTATAAAACCCCAAAAACAAGCTCTAATAGCTGCAAGAACATCAGCTAAAACAACCACGAAACAGCCCCGAAAGTTCACGATTTTAGCTTGGCCTTTGATCGAAAAATCCCTGGAACTCTCGGCCATTTCTTTTGGCTAAGTCATTTAGACCCTTTAATAATATATATATTAACAAAAACTATTGAGGCTATCATAAACAGCCTAAAACGGGCTGTAACAGAAGCCAACAGAAAGGGTTAAAACCGCAGCGGCGTTGTCCTTAACCATGGCCTAGATCCTTATGTGTTTGGGTTTAATTCTGTGGTCTTTAGAACTAACTTCTAGACTCTCTAATAACATGTTCTTAGCCCATAATATGGCTGTTGTTAAGTCCCCAAGATAGGCTGTAGTTGTGTGTGCTTTGCATGGTGTGTGCATAAAAGAATGAAGCCTATATATGTGCGAGTGTATCAATGGAAATAGAAATTAAATATGCATCAGCAGCAACATTCTGGACAACAACATGTACATGGTTAAATAATCGCAATTAGGTGGCCATGGGCCAAACTTAATTGACGTTAAGGTATATAAGACACTTAGCATGGTTCATGTTCAAGACCATTAAAATATAAGTTTATACAAGTGTTTTCATTTCAATAGTAATATGTTTAAAGCTTGAATGTATACTAAGTCCATAGGTCTTTTAGCCTTTCCATTAAGGGCTAAAATGTGATAATAATAACAACATAATGTGTTATGAATGGACTTTAGTAAGTGTAAACAAGCTAAGGGTAATCATAAATACATTATACACCTCAATTGAATTAATATTGCGTATATGTATGCTTATATGACCATTCTGAGTCCTAAGACATGCTTACAAGCCTTGAAAGACATAATTAATTCAGAAACACATATTTAGACATAATGACAACACAATGATCCTCCATATATGACAAGTATAACCATTGAACATTGAATGAAATGTCCTAAGGAAATTGTTGGCCATATTCATCTCACAATAATTAAAATATTAGATTTTGATATTAAAGATCAACAACAAACCACTCAATATATTATTCAGATGATATAAAGACTAATAAATATCAGAATTGATATGAATAACAAATTGAGCAACAAGAGAAGCTAAAAGTCATATTAAAGAGCATCAGTGAAGGCTGTAGCAAAGTGGCAAGCTGTCTATGAGTCTGATATAAGTCAGATAGTGGCTCTAACTCACTACAGATTGTGAGCAACAGATCCAGAGCTATAAAGTACAATTAACCAGTAATTGTGAGTTGTAGATTTTACTTTAACTACAAATTATGTGAATTGAGACTTTTGGTGCATTATCATGATTTTATTGGAATTCAGATCTTATTGAGCATATTGTTATAATTGTCATGAAGACTATGATTTTTTGAGCCAATCTTTCCTTCTTCTAGCTTCTATTCTTTGAAAAGTTATTGATTGTTAAGCTTAACACCAACACTATTGCTCGGTGTTGGGTTATTGTTAGGCTTATGATGTGCTGATTTACATGATGAAAGCACAGAAGGTAGCTAGAGCTGAGCATTCTGATGATACACATACAACAATTACTGGTAGCTAGCCTAGTATGTGGAGGATCCCCACTAATGATGCGTTTGTATGGTGTTATCATTATCCAGAGAATTCCTTATGAAATTGTCTATAAGACTCAATAGCAACAACAACTTTATAACTGGGAGCTGAGCAAAGACGCGCATCAAAGCATTTAAATTGGCCAATGTCCCTTCGAGATTTGAGCTGTGCATGAGCTTAGTGCAGTGCATGAGCAATAGAGCCGAGCTGTGCATGAGCCGAGTGCAGTGCATGAACCTTCCGCGTTCATAATTGCATGTTAAATGTGAAATTTAACATTCTCACTAAGCAAATAAGGTTACCCCGTTGTTGCATTATTTTTCAGGTAAAGGCAAAGGATTGGCTGGACCTAGTTCATAGGTCAGGACTCTAAAAGAGCTTGAAGTGCCTTAGAACATGTTTCTACACCTTGGTACTTGATTGATGATATAGCTTTGGGGTTCGGGCTAGTTTATATTACGTGATCCGATGTAATAGTCTAGAAGTTTGTACCTTACTACTTAAATTTGTCTCTGTTTGTAATTAACTTTAATTCTGCACTGTTAATTATATCTTAGTTTCCTGATTGATATTGCATTGCTGCTGGGGCCTAGTCTCAAGACCTTTGAGAAATCTTGGGTCTTACGTATAAATATATAAATAGGTATAAAATAATTATAAAATTGAAATAAAAAAGTATATACATAGTTTCAAATCATATACTGAAACATACTTTTTTATAAACAATATTGGTTGTTTCGATGCTAACTCTGCCTTCTTTGTCTAAAATTAAAAGTTCTAAACAATTTCTACTTTTAACTCTAAAGAGGGCACCATGTGCATAACAGGATCCCTTATTTGAAGGCTTTATTTATAAAACATGTGCTAAATAATTCCTTTTATTAATTTAATATAATTCTTTTTATTCATTATTAATATCAAAAAATAAATCCTGTACACGTGGAATATTTGTGTATAGCCAAGTGGCATTCTAGTTATGCGTCATGTGTCATCTAGTTATTCATTTAATAGAATAGATAGATTTTTAATAACTTTTAATATATCATACTTTATAAAAATTTGAATATATCATCATCATCATCCTGTTATTTTATATATATTTCAATATAAAATTTATAGCATTAGAATTTTTTAAATAATCGGACAGATATGCAACTGAGTTACTTTTTTATTTCATGTAAATGGTAAAAATTCACAGCCAAGTAGTTCAAACAATTAGGTAAGCTGTTAGATCCAAAGTTGTGATAGTTTTAGTGGTCAAAGTGTAAAAGTCGAAACTTAGTCTTGTGTCTATTTTGGAAGAATTCAAACTTATTGTAAATGGGTTGAAAAACCAAAACGTCAACCCATGGGTATGGATAGTATTTGGATCCGTTTAGTTGCTTATAAATAGATTGTTTCTAGGTTTTTCTATGTAATCTTTCAGCTGAATGTACGTATGTGGATATATTGTTCATATTATTCATATATTGTTCATATTGTTCTTCATGTTCATGATATTGTTGATAATCCTATTGAATGTTGAATTAATGCTTCTAATATGTGAATTACAATTGATATCAGAGACAAAAGATTGGTTTTAATGTGATTACAAATCCTGTTTATTCGAAATTTCTATGAAAATTCTGAATTTTTTTCTGAAAATTTAATAAAGTTATTGAAAGTTCTTCGTGTTCTTCGAAGAACACCACTGTTTGATCTTTGAAATCGAAATTTCTGAACTGTTTGTGGTTAAATGTTGTTTGATACTATATTCCTTCGGGTGAACATCTTACTGTTTAATCACAAATTCGTGAAGAAAGTATAATTGATTCCAAAACTTTCAAGACCCCCCCTTACGGGGCAGTCGTGAATGACTAGGTCCCAAGGAGCAATACAGCATCAATCGAAACTAAGATAGAATTAATAAAGTGCAAAATTAAGTCATATTACAAAAGTTAGGATTAGATTACAACAAGTTTAAAACAAATCTAATAAGGCATAAGGTCACTAATCTATTACATAGCCACGATACATAATCCAACAACTACCCAACCACCAACATAATTGTCCTCAATCAATACTAATTGCAGCTTCAGTAGTGGTCTAATGATGTTGGTACACCCTGTGTGACGATAGCAGTCTAACTGATCCAACATTGTGGTTTAGCAAGTGTTAGATATATATGTTTATATATGGTTGATAATTATTATTGTTTGTGTGTTTGAACTTAATGTAACGCATTACAAGAAGTTCAAACATAAAGATCAAAGATAAAATCAATCTTAAAGTAAAAACATAAGTTTCAACACTTAGTTGATTATGTGAGAAGGTAAATTCGAATTATCTAAGGACTAGGATTCGAATCTGGTTAGATTCGAATGAGTCACAAGACAGATTCGAATGTGACCATTTAGGCAGATTCGAGAATGTCAGATGGGTCAAACTCGAATGGGCTTTGGGCCGGATTCGAGTTTAGCCCATGACAGACTCAAATTAGCCTCTATAATTAGGGATAGACTCGAAATATTATCAGACTTTTTGCAGAATTCGAGAGTGATTAAGCATTAAGCGATTTCCAGATTATCATCAGCGTTAGAGTCGTTTCGGAGAGAATCAGTTCGTAGGTGCGTTCGCGTGTTGTTCGTGCAGCTTCTGATAGTCTCCGTGTTTCGGGTGGGAGTTGTTTCCGTCTACCCGTGAAAGAGGATTCCGCACTCTTTGACGGTTCCGCGTCTAGATAGATCTGTGTTAGGTAGACCTTACAAGTGGTATCAGAGCCAGAGGGGTGTTCTTGGTGTTCTTCGTGTTCATCTAGATACATTCTAGGTTTCTTGACGCTTTTTGGACGGTTTTTCTCTCCATGAGAAGTTGTTGTTCCCCCATTAGGTGAAATAGGATCTAACTTAGGAGATAATCTGAGAGTTGACGAGATAGAGACCTCTAGGATCAACAAGAACCATCCTATAGAAAGCATCATAGGAAATCCTAACGAGGGTGTGAGGACTAGGAGTAGTTTGAATAACAACACTGTGTTGTTGTCGATGATAAACGACTCTGAGGCATATCATACCTGTCTCTATTCGTGTTTCATATCGCAAGTAGAGCCTAAGAATGTGCAAATGGCACTTAAAGATAACTCCTGGGTTGAAGCGATGCAGGAAGAACTTTCGCAGTTTAGGAAACTAGAAGTGTGGGAGTTAGTTCCATTACCTCGAGGGGAAGTTGCCATAGGAACCAAATGGGTTTTTAAGTGCAAAAGAGACGATCGGGGTATAGTCACTCGCAACAAGGCTAGCCTAGTTGTAAAGGGTTTCAACCAAGAGGAGGGAATTGATTACAATGAGGTGTTTGCGCCAGTAGCAAGGCTGGAAGCCATTAGGATGTTTCTAGCTTTTGCCTCCTTCAAGGGCTTTAAGGTCTATCAATTAGATGTAAAGAGTGCTTTCCTATATGGGAAAGTGAAGGAGCTGGTGTATGTAGAACAGCCGCCCGGATTTACAGATCCAAAATATCCTGATAGAGTATATCGCTTAGATAAGGCTCTATATGGAGTGCATCAAGCACCAAGGGCGTGGTATGAGACTCTATCCAACCATTTATTAGAGAACGGGTTTGAAAGGGGTAGGATAGATAGTACTCTGTTTGTTAAAAGAAAGGGAGATCATTTCATCTTGGTACAAGTGTACGTCGATGATATCATTTTTGGATCATCAGACGAACAGATGTGCAAAGATTTCGAGAAGGTGATGAAGTCGAAATTCGAGATGAGTGCAATGGGAGAGTTAACCTTCTTTTTGGGATTACAAGTTGACCAGAAGAAGGAAGGGATGTTTATCCATCAGACGAAGTATGTCTATGACATATTGGAACGTTTCGGGATGGAAGGAACAAAATTGACTGCCCATTTCAGCACGCCGATTCAAGTGAATCACAATCTCGGACCGGGTACTGAAAGTGATACCGATGTGGATCCGACGGTATATCGGGCCATGATTGGATCACTTATGTATTTATCTGCTTCAAGACCTGACATCATGTTTGCTGTGTGTATTTGTGCTAGGTTTCAAGCGAATCCGAAGGAGATGCATATGAAAGATGTGAAGCGGATTCTACGATACCTCGAGTCGAAACCGAAGCTGGGACTTTGGTATCACGCGGAGGGAGATCTAGAGTTGGAGGCGTTCACGGATTCTGACTACGGAGGATGCAGCTTGACACGCAAATCAACAACTGGAGGTTGTCAATTCCTAGGAGGGAGACTGGTATCCTGGCAATGCAAGAAACAGACGTCGGTAACCGTGTCAACGTGCGAGGCCGAGTATGTTGCTGCTGGTAGTTGCTGCTCACAGGTTCTGTGGATACAACAATTGCGGGATTACGGTTTGGCTTACACTCAAACTCCAATTAGGATAGACAATCAATCTACAATTGCTATAACGAATAATCCAATTAAACACAACAAAACAAAGCACATAGACATTAGGCATCATTTTATTCGTGATTGTGCTGAAAAGAACTTAATCAAGTTGGTAAAAGTGGCAACGGAAGATAATAATGCAGATTTATTTACCAAAGCATTTGATAAGTCACGGTTTGAATATTTAATTCAACTAAATGGAATGCACAACCCAGAGTAATTTGACCTTTGTGGTAGTTTATTTCCTTTTATAGTTGTAGTATTTCTTTCTTTTTATAGTAAGTCTGCTAATTTAGGATAGTTTCTATTTTTAGTAAGTTTCTATTTTTAGTAAGTTAGTAGGTTATCTTATTTTATTGCTATTCCTTATGAAAAATTAAAAAAAAAAAGAGAGAGAAAATCATAAAAATACAAAAAAAAAGAGAATATAAAAAAAAGGGAGTTAAGTCTTAGATGCATAGGTTCAAAGTGACGAAAATTAACATAGTCGTTACAAACACTAAGTGTTTAGGCTTTCACACATAATGCACCTAAAATTCTAAGTGTTATACTTTATTTTAGTTTGATGTGTTGGTAGGCATAATACATATAGGGAGTCTCAAGGCAAATAAAATATTCAAGAAAAAGTCAAACGGTCTTAATTTTTATGTACAAGACATACAAACTTTGAGTCTAAATGAGGTATGCAAACTTTCTGGGGATGTATAGCAACATCAATTACATCTTAAAATGGAAAGAATAGAAAAATCATACAAAATTGTGAGTCGAATACATGTAACTCTGTTGTACGTAAGTACAGACCTGTTGCTTCTGTTTAGATTCGGGTTAGCAAGATACGTCGCTTTGTTGTACGTCGGTAAAGACCTATCACCGCTGTCTTGCTAGCTTTAAGAATAAACCTTAAGTCAAACTAAGACACTTTGTTGTATGAAAATACAGACCTGTGCCCGATGTTTGTCTTTTAAAGAAAGTTTGCAAATACCAACAAGTTAGAATCTTAGTTTGTATGCCTTGATCATAAAAGTATATCTATGTCTGAGTCACGTAAGATAATTTCATGATAAATAAAAATGCCAAGGGATATTTCGAAATGTAGAATGTTTAAAGGGGTAAATACCAACAATCGGCTAAATGGGTATTTCACGACAAACAATCAGAGGAATCAAAAATTCCTAAGTGTGAAAGTTTAAGTACTGAAAGTGAGTATCTGACATCGCTATTTGATTGAACCTTTCTTTGACTATACTCATCAAAAATATTTTGTTTAACGTTTAGCTTAGGTTGTAAATTTTAATAAGTATAGCTTAAGTCTAAGTTAAATTTTTTGGTCAAAATTTTAAAATTTTATTTTTACTTAGTTTTTATTTTATTTTATTTTACCTTAGTTTATTTTCTTTTTTACTTAGGAAAAAGGTCAAAAATTACTGATGGTGCATTCATAGTTGGATAAAATAAACACTGCGTGAAAAATCTTGTGCTTCGGGTAAAGGATTTGGCATAGTTTACTCCGTTACACAATACCGTTGAAAAGGTTGAAAAAGTTGAAGTTATTTCAAAATTTTTGAAATTTTTCTAAGTGTTTGATGTTATTCGAGTTTAGGACAGACTCGAAATTGGGTGTTTTCGAATCTGTCAGTAGATTCGACTTTGGCCATAGATTCGAAGGTTGGTATTATAAATAGGTAACAGTAACTGTCATTACTCCTATCTGTTTTCGAATCTACCCTCTCGAATCTATTTGGCGACTTCGAATCTACTTCCTCGAATCTACCGCTTTCCACAAAAACGACAATTTGTCGAGTTTCTTGCTTAAGTGTTCGATTCTACTGATACTTCTAGGTACAAACAACTGGGTTGTACAAGATTCATGTAGTTTTATACACCTTTTAAGTCAAAATCATCGATTTTTGAAGGTTTATGGGTCTAAGTCGTGTTTTCCAAAATTACAATGTTTGGACCAGTAAATAGTCAAATTAAATGCATAAATCAGTGATTAGAACCTAGTTGGACTAATGTATGTGATTTTCTAAGTTCAAAATGGTTAAAATCTTGGGTTTTGTTGAAGGTTTGGACGACGACATTTCGAATCTGTTCATGAACGTTCTCGAGTTTGTCAGTAAACTCGAGAAGACCATGTCATTCGAATCTGTCATCAAACTCGACATAGGGAGTCTTCGAATCTGTCTATTCGAATTTGTCACTTTATTTGAATTATTTGATTTAAATTTAATTAAACTTGTAGAAATTCATTTGTGTTGGATTTTGTACTTAACCAAGTTCAAAATAAAACAAATTTGAATATAAACAAGTTTATTGATTTTTATTAATTCTAATAGTTTATCTATTGTGCAGATATGGCTGTTCGAGTATTTGTGCCGAAGCACAATATGGTTATTCCCCCTGACCATCATATCCCTGAGGCGCAGGGCTTTCGTCAAATGATGGATTTCCTTGTAGAATCTAGGATTGCTTTTGCATTGTCTCATAATATTCAGATTGTTATTCCATATGTTCGCCAATTCTATGATCATCTTCAGGTGGACTGCTCTGTCACCCCGACAGTGCTGAGAACAAGGATCGCAGGACAACCGTTGGTGTTTTCTGCCGATATGCTGCGACAAGTTTTGCAGCTAGGATCTCAGGAAGAGGAGTCTGGGCCTATTGACTTTCCCTAAGTATTAGGCAGGCAGCTTTTCAGAGAATGGGTTACAGCCTGGATGTTACGAAGAGATCTTACATGAAGAGCGGGCTTATTGGCCAATGGATATTTTTGGCTCATGTGTTTATGGTTTGTTTCGCAGCCAAGAAAGCCGGTTTTGATTATATCGTCACGAAGATCCAATCTGGGATGATCGCTTTAGTGTATAATCGGCCATTCAGCTTTTCTCAAATGTTTTTCTCGGAGTTCGTCCATCAAATCTCGGCTCCAGAGCAGCAACAGTTTTTGCTATATCCTCGATTCATAATGATGCTCATCAGGCATTTCTTGCCGAATCTGCCTCAGCAAATTGAAATCCAAAGCGTAGCAGTAATGGATAAAAGGATTTTTGCCGATTGCTCCTCGCACAGAGGAAGGTTGGCGGTTCCGGTTGAGCGACCGTTGTTTGGAGCTGTTTTGGATAGGAATTTTGAAGCACCAGATACTGCCAACTGGGCAGGAGAAGTGGAAGTTCAAGCCAGACAGCCACCGCAACAACAACCACAGCAACCGCGAGCACAACAACAAAGGCGAAGACAAAGAGCTACTGCGAGTCAGACTCAGGCATCTAGGCCTTCTACAAATCAACAGCCAGAGATACAAGAGGCGGGCCCTTCGAATATTCCAAGTGAATCTGATCAGTTGTTTCAGACGTTACATGAAATTTGGGAAACAGGTCCTCATGCCAATGAAGAAATATCTGCAGCGTTGGTGGGAGAATTGCTTGAGCCTCCAGAGGGAGAAGAAGATGTGCTTAGAGATGTTGACGAATATGAACCAGAGCAGATTGGTAATGATGAGTCATCATCTGCCACTGAGTCAGAAGAAATGGAGGACATAGAGGTTTAAGCTCCAGAGTTAGTATCTACAGAACCAGCAGTTCGGATAGAAACTTATGGATCTAGAGTAGTGGTGATTAATGAAGAAGCTTCAAGGAGGCGCACATCAAGAGAGTCTGATGACTCCGATTTTGAAGAAGAAGAGGTTGCTCCGTTAGTGACAAGGCAACGGGCCAAGCGTCACATATTTATGCAAGGATCGTCTTCAGCTTCAGCAGAACAACCAGAAATTCCTCAACCTCAAAACCCTCAACCTCAGGAACCTCAAACCACCATTCCACCATCACCACCTCATGATGAACCATACATCCCATCGCCGACCATTCCAACTCCAATTCAATCCATCCCATCAACCTCATCCACATACGCCGACAATCAAAGGTTTCTGCAGCTTAAAGCTCGAGTTGACTTCCAAAATATCCATATCTTAGGCCTAACAAAGGCAATCGGTGAGATTCAGGCTCATAATGCAAATATTGATAAGGAAAATGACGATCTGAAGAAGATTGTGGAAAAAGTTCAGGTAGAGAACTTAGAGCTAAAAACATTTGTAGCTGATCAAGCATCTGAGTTAAGGTCGATGCGCTCCCTAGTTGAGCAACTAATGAAAAATTTACAGGCTCAGGGGGAGACATCGTGCCGAGATCAAGAAGTGGGCAGGAAGGATGATGATAATGAAGATAACCAAGGCAATGATCCCAGCTCTCAAAGACAGAATGAGCCAGTAGATTTTTCTGCTGCTCAGGCTGCTCAATCTCAGGTGGAGCCAAGTCAGTTGGGAGGTGAAGTAGGAGAGGCCAGTTCGTCTAAACCTACGGATTTTGAGATAAGTGAGATGATTGATGCTCTCATGGATCTAGATGACGACCCAATGGACTTGGGATTTGACTTTGAAGAGGATATGGATGAACTGGAAGAGGGAGAATATGTCCCTGAAGAGATTGTTGATTGGAGATCAGATGATGAGGTGTGTGCTGACGAAGACGATGAAGCCGATGAAATCGTAGTCCTGCAAAATCCAATCACTGATACATATGTAATAGAAGGAAATGATGTTGTTAACGTAGAAGTGGTGAATGCGACTTTAAATGTTGAGTCATCAATAGAGGAACCTGTCAGAGAACTGACTAATGAAGAGAAAAGAAAGTTGTGGTTCAAGGCTGAGCAGAAAGAATTAGAGCTGAAAAAGAAGATGAGGGTGCCGGGTACTGGGAAACTGTCTGGAAGCATATTAAGCTGGTTCTTTGATCGAGAACTGCAGCTATTCATAATCAAGAGAAAAGATGGGCTCCAGTACCTCAGGCGATCTCTGAAAGTATTCAATTCACTGCCAAAGATTGAGATCAAGGCGTTAGCATGGAAAGAACTGATTAATATCGGCAATGACCCCTACGCAGATATAATTGCCAGAATCATAAGGAAAGAGGGAAGATCAAGGAAGTTTGAACGCCTAACTCCAAGGATAGGAAAAAGGGTAGAGGATCCTTCTCGAATTGATCCTCTAACTGGGCGTCCTTGGATGAAGATTCAATACAAACCCGTAAGATGTCTAAGAAAGGTGCCGCTCAAGCCTATGCCATAGAATGTCATGAAAAATCTGAATTGGTGGTATGTTGAGAGTGAGACTGGAGAAGCGGTGATGGAAGATTTTGAAGAAAAGGTGATTCTTAGAATCTATGATCCTCTTCACCTGGTAAACCTTTCTCGAGATGACCTTCAAATTTTGCATGCTCATAAGATTTCAAGTGATACTCATATGGATGGTGAAGCTAAAAAGTATGAGAATGTAGTTCGAGTGTGTATTGAAAAAGGTTTGTATGCTGGAAGTAGTTTGAATAAATAATAAACAAAGTTCTTAATCAAATGTGTGAATTATTAGAAGCTATCGTCAAGGGGGAGTCTGTTGGTACACCCTGTGTGACGATAACAGTCTAAGTGATCCAACATTGTGGTTTAGCAAGTGTTAGATATATATGTTTATATATGGTTGATAATTATTATTGTTTGTGTGTTTGAACTTAATGTAACGCATTACAAGAAGTTCAAACATAAAGATCAAAGATAAAATCAATCATATAGTAAAAACATAAGTTTCAACAGTTAGTTGATTATGTGAGAAGGTAAATTCGAATTATCTAAGGACTAGGATTCGAATCTGGTTAGATTCGAATGAGTCACAAGACAGATTCGAATGTGACCATTTAGGAAGATTCGAGAATGTCAGATGGGTCAAACTCGAATGGGCTTTGGGCCGGATTCGAGTTTAGCCCATGACAGACTCGAATTAGCCTCTATAATTAGGGATAGACTCGAAATATTATCAGACTTTTTGCAGAATTCGAGAGTGATTAAGCATTAAGCGATTTCGAGTTTATCATCAGCGTTAGAGTCATATCGGAGAGAATCAGTTCATAGGTGCGTTTGTGTGTCGTTCGTGCAGCTTCTGATAGTCTCCGTGTTTCTGGTGAGAGTTGTTTCCGTCTACCCGTTAAAGAGGATTCCGCACTTTTTGACGGTTCCGCGTCTAGATAGATCTGTGTTAGGTAGACCTTACAAATGACTTCAAATTCGGGCGTGCAGTACTTAAGGATTTGGCTCAGCAGGACCTTTTCCTTTGATTAAACCTGTAAAAAGATTCAACAACTACTGTAAGCGGTTGGCTTCGTGAGATTATAGATTTAACAGTTAACATGCCATGACAATTTTAAGCGGAAACTTGACTTTGACTTTAATCTCTGACTTTGAATTTAAGCGCGATTTTGACATGACTGCTGCTATCAGCGAGAAATTGTGAGACATAGCACATAAGATCGGATGATGTTTAATCCCATGCACACGCTTTTAATTGTGGGGATCAGCCACATACTGGGCTAGCTACCAGTAAGACAACGTGGGCAAACATCGGAGTAGACTTAATCATAGACTGGCATAGACTTACTCAGACTTGAATTGTGCGGAAGCATATGAAAGCATTGATATCAATGCAAATAACTGAAAGCATTCAAAGGAATGAATCAAGATAGCAACAACAATATATATCCAGGACTAATTCAAAGTGTAAAGACATTTGTGCAGGATGATATATTAAAAGCTATCATGATCCACAGGGCATCACCGTACCAAGGTGTGCACGGGTCACATTCTAGCTGAGCATGTTAGAGTTTCAAATAAAGCAAGAACAACAATATGTCTCACAGGAATACAAGCATGTATACAGTTATATCTATAACTCACAGTTACTGGTTTTTTTGCATGGCTGTTGACTTTGACTTTCGCAGGAGGATTAAATCCACCACGTGAGTTATCTTAGGATTTGACTTTAGCTTTGACTTTACTGACTTTAGCTCTGACTTGCTTCTCTGACTTTGGCTTGCCTTTATTGACTGAACTTGATTTTAATTGTTTTAACTTGGCTTTTCTTGCTTGGCTTTACAGACTTTGACTTTATAACATAGTTCAGATTTAGCTGAACCTGTTATTTGCATGACAATTTAATTACATAAGCTTTTATTGACTTTACGCAACATAATTTGTGTATTTTTGTTGCATTCACTGACTTTCTGAAACTTATGAATAGACTTATACATCTTTTGACTTTTCGTGTTATCTCAGACTTTATTGGGTCACAATTAGACATTAAAGCTTAGATTCGACAAGATTGTACTGAATTTATGAGCTCTTATACATTTCATGGATATATAATTGACATATTATTCATTTTGTCATTAAAATCTCCCTTTATGCTTTCCTTGAATTCTCGTGGCAATGGACTATATGTATATGTAACATATACTCATTGAAATGTCTTCATTCAAAAGATGATCTACGTGTTTATGAATTATAAATCATGTATTTATTGAACATAAACACAAGTTATGATGATATATTTATATCGTAATCTCTTATTTAAAGGTAATCAAATATGTATCTATATTTTGATTATAAGTGCGTGTATTGACATCAAATTATATAAATGATCACGTTTATATGTTCATACATTATTAATTTGATGCAATTCTATATATATTTTAAAAGAAAATTTCCATTTAAATGATCATACATAAGCACATTTTATATTATTAATTTGGTTCAATACTTATGATTGTGTATATATATATATAATATATATATATATATATATGAAAGGCTAATTATGACTTGTATGTGTGTGTGTGTGTGTCTATATATATATATATATATATATATATATATATATATATATATATATATATATATATATTCAATTTTGATGTTTCTGATGGGTTTATAGCGCACACACACTGCATTTATATATTATATACACTGCACTCATATATATAAAGTGTTGATTTTGACTTTATAACCCACAACACAATACACACTCACCATGCATATATATATATATATATATATATATATATATATATATATATATATATATATATATATATATATATATATATATATATATGTATATGCATATTATTAGGTGATGATTCTGTTTCTACATTACACATACTGCACACACAGTGCACACATGTATATATATATCTATATATATTACTCTTTCTGTTTCTATATATGTTTCTATATATATCTCTTATATCTCTTTCTGTTTATATATATATATATATATATGCACACACTGCACACTCATACATATATATACATGTTTGAGAAACAAAATAGAAAGGGAATGGGTATTTCCGAAACCTCTAAAGGTTTCAGTACTTCTCTGTTTCATTCGGTACTCAAATGGGTTTCAGTAGTTGTGATTGTTTTGGTATTGTCTTGGGGTTTCGGTAGGTTGCAGCTTGGTCTCGGTAGCCTCATGATTTCTGCATTATTCTTGCTGTTTCGGTAGTGAGTATTACCGAAACCATAAGGTTTCGGTATTCTCATGTATGTCTCAGTATACATGCAAAGCACACCTGCACACACTGCACTTTCCTATTCTGTTTTCTTGTTTATATTTTGACACACACATCTGGAATTTGCAACAATAGAACATAAAGGTTGATGTTGGTTTTTACCCTCAATCGAGATTTACCCAAAAAGGGAAGGAAATGCTGTGAAATGTTTTTTTTTTTTTTTTTTATATATACATACACATACACACATCACACATCCTGTTTTTTTCTCTTTTCATTTTTCTTTCGATTTAAGCTTCCAAAAGTGTGGAACCATCAATTTTTTATCAAATGAAAAACATGCAAGCACTTTATATTGAAGATTGAAACATATTTGTTGATAAAACTAGAGAGTTAAGAGACATTTAGAATGTATATTTTTCCAGAAACCGTGGGTTATAAAAACACCCAAATGTACAAATTTTGAATGTTAGAATTACCTTGAATCTTTGTAAGCTCTTGTTCTTGATGCTTGCGTGATGATTTCTAGCTTGTATCTTTGATTTATTCCAATTTGAAGATAATAAGGAGATGGAACCATGGGTTAGAAAGGAGAGAGTTTTGGTTTCTTTTGTTTGTAGAAATGTGAGCAGACTACAATTTATTTGGGTTTTTATATAAAATATCAAGTTTCATAAATATTATTTTTGGCCACTAAACTTATTTTTCTTATATCCCTTTTGACTAAATCTTCAATATATCATAATTTGGCACATATAACTTTTATTATTTTAAACTAAAATCACATTGCTATTTAAGTAATTAAAATTACTTAATTTGTACAAATTAACGTTAAACTTAGTAATTTCATTTTATCACTTTTATTAACTTAATGAAGAACATTCATAGCTAATGAATGTAATTAAAAATTACATTTAACATATTAATTAACTCTAAACTTGTTAATTAATGCTAATCATGTTTATCATTGCTAATTGATGTTGATTAAAGTTCAGGTTGTTACAAAAACTCATTCAGATCTGTGATTAATTTTGTTAAAATTTGTTGGGTTTTAGAACTGTTCATCATCCGAGAGTTGCAACTCTCGGATATACTTGAGCATCGTGGTATCTGCTTAAATTTTTCTAAGTCCTTTTATACTTCATGCTTCATCTGAGAGTTATAACTCTCGGATAATACTGCTTGTGACTTGTTAGTGTTAAATTGTCTAAGTAACATCACTTTATCCGCAAGTTACAACTTGCGGATCACCAGGCACACACACCACATCCACAATTTTGTTAAGTTATTAAAAATCTGCGAGTCACAACTCGCGAACAAAGCATCATCCGCAAGTTCCTACATGCGGATCCCAAGTTACACACATCACAGCTTTAAAATATTCTAAGTCCAAATCCATCCGCGAGTTATAACTCTCGGATATACCTTCATCCGAGAGTTACAACTTCATCCGCAAGTTTACACTCTCAACCTTAGAATATTCTTGAAACTCACTTAGTGTGTTTGCAATTAAGGCTATAATCACTTACCATTCTCGGTCCAAAGATGCGTTCAACATGAACCGCGTCACTCTCGCTATGGGATCTGATGTCAGGCCTCCAACTCTGTATCTGTAACATCTGGCCTAAAAATATAAGGTATGAAACTCGAAAATTAAGCTAATATAAAACTCGAATAATGAAGTAATAAACTCGAATGAAGTTTTTATGAATCTCGAATTATATAGCAATAAACTCGAATGATATTACATGAAACTCGAATCATGTAAGCAGAAACTCGAATAGTGATGTGATGAAACTCGATTTGTAAAGGCATAAACTCGGATAGCACTTTGATGAAATTCGAATAAAGGATTAAACTCGGATGATGCTGCATAAAACTCGAACAGATAAACAAAGAAACTCGACTAAAGCTATGTAAAACTCGAATAACAAAGGCCTAAAACTCGAATATCAAAGGCCTAAAACTCGAATAACAAAGGCCTAAAACTCGGGTATAGTTATATAAAACTCGATTGACACTGTAACAAACTCGATTCACACTTGAATCGAGTTTAACAATCCAGAAAATTTTTCTAAGTACGTATATACATGTGCAGTAATAATAAATGCTGCCACCTTTGTCATGCACGCTTTTTGTACTTTATTAATAAAATACATGAAAAGCCATACTACTTATCACTCTAAAAAGTAAGTTGTCCTTTAAAGGACAACTAGCTTGTACTTTGGTATTATTTTAATATTAAACACCATGCAACATACCATCATAACAATCGGCCACACCTTTTTGACAAACACTCAACCGATTTACTTTTTACTTTCATCTTTTCTTTGAAATTTCAATTACTTTATCTTTATTTTAATAACCGATTTTCTTCTATAAATAGAAGTCAAAACCCACTTCACCAAAAACACACCAACACCCAAACCCTCTCAAAGCAAAAACCGGCCAGCTATAAAGATTTCAAGTGTTCTTCAAATTTTGTAAGCTTTCTTATTTACTTTATTTATAAAACATGAGAAATTAAATACATTTACTAAAATATGATACTTTTCATAATACTCGTAAAATCATTATGCCAAAAATTTCATATATACACTTTATTTTCATGCACATGCTCACATATATACGTATGCATTTTCGTGAATATATATATATATATATATATATATATATATATATATATATATATATATATATATATATATATATATATATATATATATATATATATATATATATATATATATATATATATATATAATACGCATTTATACATATATACGTAAATATGCATGCACGCAAACCATTTTAGAAATAAATATCCATAAATCGAAAATGCGCATATAAAATCCCACAAAAATTATTCGTACATCACAAGTACATGAAAATATTTACGAAGTACTCAAACACGTATTATAATGATATTGACCCGAACTCGTAAAAATATTAGGACGAGTCTCGACCATCCGAACAAGTGCTAAACTCAGATCCAAAAACATCATCAAAAACCAACAAGGTGAGTCTTCATAGTCCCATTTTTACATTATTATGTTTTGGGATGAAATACATGTTTTCGTTTTTTTTTTATGGACACGAAAACTTCTCGATTCTATTGTGTATTACGTATGAGAATCTCCGCCCTTATATCATGAAATCGTTAGTTGCATTTGTTTGCAAGCGCGAATATATTGTGAATAGATCTATTGGGAGTCATGTCCCCCACTCGGGTTAGTGGTTTAGCTAACAGCGGGTGCATATATATTCAACACACGGTATTTTGGGAATACTGCCCGGGGCAAAACTTATTCTAATTAAGCTTCGGTGACATGATGGTTTACGTAATACATCTCATGGAATTTATGATCTTTTTATAAATTCAACGCATCTGGTAATGTCCATACAACTGGTCTTTTCGTGTAAACCTATGAACTCACCAACAAATTTTTGTTGACGTATTTTAGCATGTATTTTCATGTAATTAAGGCAAGTGCGCCTTCGAAAACACCAACTTCAAGCTTCCGCATTTCATGGAGTCGCATGCATATTTCGAAACTAACGGAGATTTGACTGCATTATTTTTGGACGCATTAATTATGTATTAAAATCTCTGTATTACGCGAACTTCATTCCTTTTAATTGTAAAACATTATTACAGTTTAAATTTATTTGATGTAATATTTCGAAAACGTCCATATAGTGGTCGTTCGTTATAATTATGGTTACGCTTCCGCACTCGTCACGCCTCGCTGCCAACCGGGGTAGCAGGGTGTGACAGTATCGGCGAAGCTACACTCTGTGGAAATCTCGTTTCCTCGATTTCATAGAACGACAAGAGTTAGCCGATGATATTCTAGACTCTATCTACAATGGTCCATCACAATTCACTCCGCCTCAACCAACTCGAGCTGAATCCAGAGACGAAGGAAATCCTAAGATAGTTCATACGCCTGCTCAACTCAACCGAAAGCTGATAGGATAGCATGTTCATTCATCATCCAGGTTGTTCCGGATGAAATCTATATCAGCGTAGATAGTTTTAAGACTGCCCGAGAAATGTGGGAAGAAATTGAGAGGGAAATGCAAGGAAATGGTCGGAATGCCAAGCAACGTGAAGCAAATGCCTTAAACAACTATGATATGTTTTTGGCAAAAGATGGAGAGTCACTGGAGACTACGTATAATCGGTACTACACGCTGATGAATGAACTCCAAAAGAATGGAGTCAACAAATCTCAAGTAGAGCTGAATAGGAAGTTCATGAATTCTCTGAAACCAGAGTGGAAAGAATTCGTCTGGTTGATTCGTGAGATAAATGACATCAGTATACATGATCTCTTTGATAGTCTCGTAGTCTATCAATCTGAAGTCTCTGGTAAACTTGAACCTAAGAAGATAGATGAACCCATCGCATCTGATACCCTTTCCCTTCTCATAGTGTGACACCCTTGCCACATTTAACCACAATTACATTACACCCAGGATTAATCACCAACATACAATTATAATGATCTGAAAGCTTAATTAAAGTGCGGAAGCATAAAGTACATAAATTAAAATAATACAACTGAGTCAAACACCCTATGGTGCTACAAAGGTTACATGTCTAAGTCTACATACTCAAACTTCATTACAATCATCCCAAATTTTATTACAACAGCATTCCAAAAATTCTGTTACCAAGATACACAGTCGATATCTTCCAAGACTTCAATAAACAACTTAGCTAGATGGTCCCGCCGCTGATTTCTCTTTTCCTGTAAAAATGTAACAACTGAGGGGTAAGCGAATTGCTTAGTGAATACCATAAGATTTTACACATTCTACAAATCTTTATGATGCCACCCAGAGTAACCGCGGTAACACATACCGTATACTCCACACGTACTCAAAGTACGCAACCCCGAGTCCGCAGCCCCTTCGAGCTGACACTCGGCATTAAGAAACCCACCATACTGAGGCAACATACCATCGGGGATGTCATACTGTCTATCCTGACCATAGAGGTTTCAAACTCTTGGCTCATATAGCACAGTAACATCAGAGTACAGATGCGACCACGCAGGTCCATCAACAGAATGCACAACAAAAGAAAGGACATGCAACGAGTATGAATGTGCATCAATCTATATATACGCAAGTTAATAGAGTGCCAAACGAAAGTGAAACAACATGCCTCAGTAGGCATAGCAAACATAAAGGAGATGAGACATGCTAAAATCAAAGGTACTCACTGTGGGTGCGTTATTAAACTTTAAGTTATCTTATATCTCCTCGGGCTTTCAACCGGATCACAAAGTACCCCACTGTGGGTTAAACAACACCACAAGGGACCTGTTTACATTCCATAAGTAAAACATATCATAAACATGTTCCTCAACAAATGTACATCGAATTGTATAATTAAAAGTATTACAACAGTCGGAACCGTCATCCGAAACTCATATTTAAATCCTCTTACTTGATGGTTTTATTATTCTCAATTAATCCCCTCATTAATACCATCAATCTCTCGTTTAATAACAAGTTCCATCAAGTTTCTCAAATTAATGCGTCAATCCTTTGAAATTATAATCCGAAATTATACCCTAGATCCCCAATTTCTGGGATTGCCAATTTGTCCAGAATTTATCATTATATATTACTGAATTTAAGAAAGTCCGACCGTTTCTATTTTATTTTCAAAAATCAAACCCCAACCGAGATGACTATATATATATACACACATATGTATATTCCTTTATATATATATATATATATATATATATATATATATATATATATATATATATATATATATATATATATATATATATATATATATATATATATATATATATATATATTATTGTCTCTTTTTCAAAAAAAAATAAAAAGGGAAATACCGAAACTTTCAAAGGTTTCGGTGATCACCATTTATTGTTTCGGTATACTGGGGTGGGTTTCAGTACATGTTGTGATAGTTTCACCATCAAAGGTTTCACTAAAAAGTTTCACTATCAAAGGTTTCACTAAAAAGTTTCACTATCAAAGGTTTCACTAAAAGGTTTCACCATCAAGGTTTCATTAAAAAGTTTCACCATCAAAGGTTTCACTAAAAAGTTTCACTATCAAAGGTTTCACTAAAAAGTTTCACTATCAAAGGTTTCACTAAAAAGTTTCACTATTAAAGGTTTCACTAAAAAGTTTCACCATTCAAAGGTTTCACTAAAGGTTTCACCATCAAAGGTTTCACTAAAAAGTTTCACCATCAAGGTTTCACTAAAAAGTTTCACCATCAAAGGTTTCACTAAAAAGTTTCACCATCAAAGGTTTCACTAAAAAGTTTCACCATCAAAGGTTTCACTAAATAGTTTCACTATCAAAGGTTTCACTAAAAAGTTTCACTATTAAAGGTTTCACTAAAAAGTTTCACCATTCAAAGGTTTCACTAAAAAGTTTCACCATCAAGGTTTCACTAAAAAGTTTTACCATCAAAGGTTTCACTAAAGAGTTTCAGTAGTATGTACCGAAACCTTTTGTAGTCTCGGTAGGTTTCATTATACCGAAACCTTTAGAGAGTTTCGGTACATGTGATCGTTTCGGTACATAAAGGTTTCAGTAGTGTGGGTTTCTGTACTATGTGAGTTTCAGTATCATGTACCGAAACCTTAAGGTTTCGGTACCTCCACGTTTCACTAATATGGGTTTCGGTAGAGGGTTTCGGTATATGTACCGAAACCTTTAAGGTTTCGGTACCTCCAAACTTGTCTCGGTACCATGTAAACGCACAGTACGCATACTTGTAAAATTTTACAATCATACTTATAACTCGATTTAGGACCCAAAAATTTGTACATAACTTCTACAACACTAGAGTTACACAAACCCATCAAAATATTTGACATGCATCAACATTTTGAATCCTCAATCTCAGATTCGGTTTTCATCCAAAACTAAAACATAAACCCTTAAATTCGAAATTTTGAGAGATATTTACCTTAAATCGATGCTTGTAATGTTTATAGTTCCTCCAATGCAACCCGAATCCAAGTTTTCAGCTACCAATTTGAGGTTTCCTTTGATTCTTGATTTGCGATAAAGAACCCGTGGGTTTTCCTTTTAGAGAGAGAGAGAGCAGTGAGTTGAGATTTTGTTGAAATGAAAGACTTTGAAGTCTTTTATTTCCAACTTTTGGCTATTAACACATTTAACCCCTCAACTTATCTATCTTTCATTAAATAAAGATTCCCATCTTTATTTCATCATCATTAAAATTTTTAATCGTCATTCTAAATAAATTATACTTCAAAATTCTAAAATTTCTTCCTTCCTTAAAATAGCAATCAAATTCTTAAATTCTATTAAATAAAGATTAAATCTTTATTTATCCTTTCAACCATTTAATAATAATTATATTAACTTAATAAGTTGAAATCATCAGTTTCTAAATAAAACAACCAACTTTTAAATTTTTTGAATATATTTTCTTTAATAATCCAACTTAAGCATATAATTTACGAAATTTAAACTAAATAACCACAAATTACAATAATTAAATTTTGGGATGTTACAGCATGGGCTCCACCACGCTCAAACTTCGTCCTCGAAGTTAGTTGTATTCGAACAGATTCGTTTACTTATTCAACATATCGGCTTTTATCTCCCATGTATGGTTTACTCCTTTGTGATGCTTCCAACGTATTAACACTAGTTTAATCTTTTTGATCCTTCACTTTCTGATGTTAGTATTCAAAACACATACATGTTTCTCAATATATACTAACCTTTCTTGAATTTTAATTTGGTATAATCAGCCAATCTTCATTACCAGTTGTGAAGATTTCATACAGCTTTCCACATGAAACACCATGTGTTAATTCAATACTTCCTTAGGAAAATTCCAAATGACTCGACTGATTCCTAACTATTCTGTTATTCTAAATAAGCCAATACACCTTGGTGTCAACTTGTCTCTTTTTACAGAACAAGTTTCAACCCTCATCGGTGATACTTTCAACTACACTCAATTATTCGTCTTATAACTGATCGGTTTATAACTATCACCATAGTAACATTTATTATTATTATTATTATTTTTTAATACAGACATAACAATCAAAGTTCCTCCGATTTCTTTCCAACATGTAGGACTTCTACATTTCTTTGCGTGCAAAACTTTAAACATGGTCTTCTTTACTTTATCATGATAACTAGTGTTATACGAAATTCCCATCTAACCCATTGATCTTTTCAGTTTATACTTAAATCCAAAATACATTATATTGTCATATATGTCAATATGAAAATAATCCATCCATTCTGATCCTCTATCGGTTGCTGGTAAGTTTTACTCGTAGTCATGTTGATGTCGCATTTCTCTTACATTTCGGTAGATGCATGAAAATACGAACAACAAGTTATTAGAGAAACTCCAGGGATCAATTCAACATATAAGACTGCTCTTCAATCATTAAAGTACAATCATGATACACATGATCTACTTTAACTAATGTGTTACTAAATAATTTCAACATCAATCATAACCTTTTTAAGCTTAAAATAATCAACACAATATACCTTACCGTTCCCTTTTTAATACAAGTTCATGCTATTTTGCTTTATGATAACCATTACAAGTTGTTATCAATCCATCAAACATATCATCTATGATACTAATATAATTACTTCCCATTCTTTAACCTATTATAGTCAAGCTAAATCTTTATTACAACTTCCAAACTCGTTCACAAATTCCAGGATATTTAAAGCATCTTTTCCAATTCAAAGCTTCAAAATCCATTTTGGCTATTATCTAATGCCCATTCATATACTCGAGTATTCTCATTTACAAACATAATCATACCTATATTAGTAACAACTTTTCATAATACTTAAGTTTATGTTATCTTCAAAATCATAAAACTTCAATGAAGTATTACATATATAATCTTAAAGTACTCTTCTACAATGACCCATTTTTCCTAAATTATAACAAACATCGGTCCTTCTTGGCATTTGTTATTCTTATTTACAATGTCGACATCTTCTACATTTATTACGTTAAATTCACTAAATACTATGTTCTGTTATACCTGACATAGAATCAAACATCACTTTTGCAAGCAAAGAGTTAACTATAAACGTACCCGCATCCACCTCTGGGTTTTCCCTAGCTTCCTCCGCGATAATCTGAAATGCACTACCCTGTCCCCTTTGTGGTTGGTTCCGGCGGTTGACTGAACGACCACTTGATCCTCCAAATGATCGAGTCGACGATGGAGCAGCAGCTGTTGGAGCATTCTTTCGACAATCCCTGCTATAGTGCCCCCACACACCACATTTATGGCAGGCATCCGATCTTCGTGGGCATTCATTTTGGTAGTGGCCCAATTCTCCACAGCAAAAACATGCACGCCCCTTAGTACACTTGCCGAAATGTTCCAAATGGCATTTATTACAGTATCGCGGCTCCGAGTTGATGGAGTATGCACGAGAACGATCAGAAGACCCAGAGTAGTCTCCGCCGCGTTGACGTTTCGGTGGTGAAGGTTGAGTTGGGCTAGCTGAAGCAGCAGCAGCAGACCCCATCACATATCCTGACATACTTAGGATCTGTTCTACATTTCTGGCAGCTTCCAGCAGACTAGCAAACGTGGGGTAACGTACGTTGCTCATCAATCTTCGGATTTCCAAATCAAGACCAACCTCAAATCGGGTCACTTTTCTTTCTTCTGTATCAACCTGATGAGGCGCAAATAAACTTAGCCTCGTGAACTCTACCGCATATTGGGACACAGACTTAGTCCCCTGAATTAGTGTCATGAACTTAGCTTCTAGTCTTCGGCGCTCATCAGCCGGGCAGTATTGCTGAGTGAAAATTTCAGTAAACTCAGCCCATGTCATTCTAGAAACCTTTTCCATTGTTAAGGCATTCACCATTGAATTCCACCACATTAATGCGTCTTTGGTGAACATAGCAGTAGCGAACCGGACCATGTCCTTCTCAGCACAATCACTGATTCGGAATGTCCGTTCTGTGGCGGTTATCCATTCCAGAGCAGCAACAGCATCACCCAGTCCATTAAACGCGACTGCTCCATTTCCCTTAAAATCCTTAAACCGACAACTTCTGGGCTTATTAGATGACCCAGTATTGTCATCTTGTTTGTCATTGCTTCTCTCTCTTTCCTTATTCTTCCTCTTATCTTCTCTTCATTTAGCTTCGGCCTCATCTCGAGCCCGAAACTGGTCCTGAATCATTCGATTTTGCTCAGCCATCATGGCTAGCATCATTTCTCTCGTCTCTTCTTGTGTCATTCCTCCTCCAGACATATTCTGAAATACAAAATATATAACTTGTTTAGTAACATGTCATTGATTTAAAGACACCACCCATTTGTCCCTTATGATAATCAATGTCCTATGATTACTAGATCGTAACCTATCTTAGTTCAGATCATTACTTAATATCACTACATATCATCACTTAATGTTTGAGACCAAGACCTCACGAACACTTGAATCTCAAACTACTGCTCTGATACCATTCGTTGTGACACCCTTGCCACATTTAACCACAATTATATTACACCCAGGATTAATCACCAACATACAATTATAATGATCTGAAAGCTTAATTAAAGTGCGGAAGCATAAAGTACATAAATTAAAATAATACAACTGAGTCAAACACCCTATGGTGCTACAAAGGTTACATGTCTAAGTCTACATACTCAAACTTCATTACAATCATCCCAAATTTTATTACAACAGCATTCCAAAAATTCTGTTACCAAGATACACAGTCGATATCTTCAAAGACTTCAATAAACAACTTAGCTAGATGGTCCCGCCGCTGATTTCTCTTTTCCTGTAAAAATGTAACAACTGAGGGGTAAGCGAATTGCTTAGTGAATACCATAAGATTTTACACATTCTACAAATCTTTATGACGCCACCCAGAGTAACCGCGGTAACACATACCGTATACTCCACACGTACTCAAAGTATGCAACACCGAGCCCGCAGCCCCTTCGAGCTGACACTCGGCATTAAGAAACCCACCATACTGAGGCAACATACCATCGGGGATGTCATACTTTCTATCCTAACCATAGAGGTGTCAAACTCTTGGCTCATATAACACAGTAACATCAGAGTACAGATGCGACCACGCAGGTCCATCAACAGAATGCACAACAAAAGAAAGGACATGCAACGAGTATGAATGTGCATCAATCTATATATACGTAAGTTAATAGAGTGCCAAACGAAAGTGAAACAACATGCCTCAGTAGGCATAGCAAACATAAAGCAGATGCAGACATGCTAAAATCAAAGGTACTCACAGTGGGTGCGTTATTAAACTTTAAGTTATCTTATATCTCCTCGGGCTTTCAACCGGATCACAAAGTACCCCACTGTGGGTTAAACAACACCACAAGGGACCTGTTTACATTCCATAAGTAAAAGATATCATAAACATGTTCCTCAACAAATGTACATTAAGTTGTATAATTAAAAGTATTACAACAGTCGGAACCGTCATCCGAAACTCATATTTAAATCCTCTTACTTGATGGTTTTATTATTCTCAATTAATCCCCTCATTAATACCATCAATCTCGCGTTTAATAACAAGTTCCATCAAGTTTCTCAAATTAATGCGTCAATCCTTCGAAATTATAATCCGAAATTATACCTTAGATCCCCAATTTCTGGGATTGCCAATTTGTCCAGAATTTATCATTATATATTACTGAATTTAAGAAAGTCCGACCGTTTCTATTTTATTTTCAAAAATCAAACCCCAACCGAGATGACTATATATATATACACACATATGTATATTCCTTTATATATATATATATATATATATATATATATATATATATATATATATATATATATATATATATATATATATATATATATATTATTGTCTGTTTTTCAATAAAAATAAAAGGGGAAATACCGAAACTTTCAAAGGTTTCGGTGATCACCATTTATAGTTTCGGTACATTGGGGTGGGTTTCAGTACATGTTGTGATAGTTTCACCATCAAAGGTTTCACTAAAAAGTTTCTCTATCAAATGTTTCACTAAAAAGTTTCACCATCAAAGGTTTCACTAAAAAGTTTCACTATCAAAGGTTTCACTAAAAGGTTTCACCATCAAGGTTTCACTAAAAAGTTTCACCATCAAGGTTTCACTAAAAAGTTTCACCATCAAATGTTTCACTAAAAAGTTTCACCATCAAAGGTTTCACTAAAAAGTTTCACTATCAAAGGTTTCACTAAAAAGTTTCACTATCAAAGGTTTCACTAAAAAGTTTCACCATTCAAAGGTTTCACTAAAAGGTTTCACCATCAAAGGTTTCACTAAAAGATTTCACCATCAAAGGTTTCACTAAAAAGTTTCACCATCAAGGTTTCACTAAAAAGTTTCACCATCAAAGGTTTCACTAAAAAGTTTCACCATCAAAGGTTTCACTAAAAAGATTCACCATCAAAGGTTTCACTAAAAAGTTTCACCATCAAAGGTTTCACTAAAAAGTTTCCCCATTCAAAGGTTTCACTAAAAAGTTTCACCATTCAAAGGTTTCACTAAAAAGTTTCACCATCAAGGTTTCACTAAAAAGTTTCACCATCAAAGGTTTCACTAAAAAGTTTCAGTAGTATGTACCGAAACCTTTTGTAGTCTCGGTAGGTTTCATTATACCGAAACCTTTAGAGAGTTTCGGTACATGTGATGGTTTCGGTACATAAAGGTTTCAGTAGTGTGGGTTTCTGTACTATGTGAGTTTCAGTATCATGTACCGAAACCTTAAGGTTTCGGTACCTCCACGTTTCACTAATATGGGTTTCGGTAGAGGGTTTCGGTATATGTACCGAAACCTTTAAGGTTTCGGTACCTCCAAACTTGTCTCGGTACCATGTAAACGCACAGTACGCATACTTGTAAATTTTTACAATCATACTTATAACTCGATTTAGGACCCAAAAATTTGTACATAACTTCTACAACACTAGAGTTACACAAACCCATCAAAATATTTGACAGGCATCAACATTTTGAATCCTCAATCTCAGATTCGGTTTTCATCCAAAACTAAACCATAAACCCTTAAATTCGAAATTTTTAGAGATATTTACCTTAAATCGATGCTTGTAATGTTTATAGTTCCTCCAATGCAACCCGAATCCAAGTTTTCAACTACCAATTTGAGGTTTCCTTTGATTCTTGATTTGAGATAAAGAACCCGTGGGTTTTTCTTTTAGAGAGAGAGAGAGCAGTGAGTTGAGATTTTGTTGAAATGAAAGACTTTGAAGTCTTTTATTTCCAACTTTTGGCTATTAACACATTTAACCCCTCAACTTATCTATCTTTCATTAAATAAAGATTCCCATCTTTATTTCATCATCATTAAAATTTTTAATCGTCATTCTAAATAAATTATACTTCAAAATTCTAAAATTTCTTCCTTCCTTAAAATAGCAATCAAATTCTTAAATTCTATTAAATAAAGATTAAATCTTTATTTATCCTTTCAACCATTTAATAATAATTATATTAACTTAATAAGTTGAAATCATCAGTTTCTAAATAAAACAACCAACTTTTAAATTTTCCGAATATATTTTCTTTAATAATCCAACTTAAGCATATAATTTACGAAATTTAAACTAAATAACCACAAATTACAATAATTAAATTTTGGGATGTTACACATAGATAAGAAACTTAAGTCCTCTAAAGTAGCCAAACTCCTCAAAATTCTTTTCTGAGTCCTCTGAGTCCGATAACGATGATGCCGACAATGATCCTGAAGCTACTGAACTTCAAAAACAAATTGCATTACTCACTCATACATTCCATAAGAAGTTTCCCAAATCGTCTAACAAGCTTCGACTAGAAGCTAAGAGTAAAGAGTATAACGACAGGAGGGAAGTAGTTGAAAAGCCAAAGGAGGAAGAACGCAAGCTTGATGACAAAGAGAAAGGGTGTTTCAACTGTGGTAAATCGGGACACTTTACACGAGAATGTCGTCTTCTGAAGTAGAAGAATGAGAACTACTACAAGACAAAGCACAATCTCGCTAAGCAAAGGAATGCTGGTCGAGCTCTATTCACTGAAGAGGAACACTGGTTACAAGACACTGATAATGAAGATGATGTTGCAGATCCTATGTGCTTCATTGCTGACACTCAGCCAACAGAAGGTACAATTACTGCACCTGAAGTCTCACTAATGGCTCAAGACGCAAGTTCAAGAAATACATCTCCCTCAACAGATAAAGAGGTAAGTTTTCTTCCCAAAAAATTTCTTGCTGTCTAAATTAACAGTTTTACGTAAAGAGGCCAAAAAGCTAAAGGTTTGTCAAACTGCCCTACGGGATGCTCGAAATGAACATCTGATTTGAAAACAACATTTTAGCGTTACAAGAAGAACAATCTAAGACTAAAACTGTGACCAAAGATGTAACTGCTAATCTGTGCAAATTAGAGTACGATCATCAAGTGCTTAATCTGATAAATCCAACAGTGATTACAAATTTGAGTGTGTCCTGGCTGAGAGAACAAAATTAAACGAAAAAACTCAGAGACATGGAAGATAGGATTTATAAACGTGGACAAACTAATCAAACCATAAATATGTATAAACCTAGAGAGTTGAAGTCTAAAGATGGTCTAGGATTTACCAGTCCTAGAGTCATAGAAGAATTGGTCAACAAACAACACTATCCTTTATATGATTATGAGACTTTGGGTTGCGGGGTTATTATGCCTTATGTGACACCCATGCCACAATAACCACCATTTACAATACACCCAGGATTAATCACCAACATACAATGACATAATGATCTGAAAGCTTAATTATAGTGCGGAAGCATAAAAATACATAAATAAATTAATAGAACTTTGTCAAACACACTACGATGCTACAAGGTTTCACGTCTAAATCAACATACTCAAAAGTTATTACAATATCCCAAATGTATTACAACAATAATTCCATAGATCCGTTACCAAAATGAGTAGTAGATATCTTCAAACTTCAAGTATCAGCCTAACTAGAAGGTCCCACAACAGATTTCCCTTTTCCTGTAAAAATGTCAACAACTGAGGGGTAAGCAAAGCTTAGTGAATACCAATGATTTTACACATTTCACAAATCCTTATGATGCCCCCAAGAGTAACACCGGTAACACATACCGTATACCACACACGTACACAAAGTACGCAAACCCGAGCCGCAACTCCTTCGAGATGATGCTCGGCATAAGAAAAACCAACCATCTGAGGCAGACATAACATCGGGGATGACCTACTGTCTATCCTGGCCACAGAGGTGTCAACTCTTGGTCATATAGCACAGTAACATCGCATTACAGATGTGACTCGCAGGTCCATTGATAGGATGCACAACAAATGAACGGACATGCAACAAGTATTAATGTGCATCAACATATACGCAAGTTAGTGGAGTGCCAAACGAAAGTGAAACAACATGCCTCAGCAGGCAAAGCAAACATAAAGCAGATGCAAACATGTTAAAATCAAAGGTACTCACAGTGGCTTCGTTAGTTAACTTCAAATTATCTTATTTTTCTTTGGAATTTCAACCGGACTCAAAAGTACCCCATTGTGGGTTAAACAACACCACAAGGGACCTGTTACATTTCCATAAATAAAACGTATCATACATATGTTTGGTAACAATTTCCATCATGATTATACAATATTAAAGTGTTACAACATTCCGAACCTTCATCCGAAACTCACGTTATAAACCATCAATTGGTGTGTTATTATTTCCAGATAACCTTTCATTACATGCCTTAATATAATACCAAAAATATCCCAATAGTGTAATTAATTAACAATAATTTTGGGTCCTTAAAAACCCATCCGAATTACACATGCACTGCAGCCAACTCGCCGAGTTGGTCCAGGAACTCGCCGAGATCAGGTCCGAAGTTGGGATCCTCGGTCGGCTTTCGGACCCATCCGAATTACATTACCCATCCGAGTTCGGGTCTCATCCAAGTTCGGTTCTTATTTGATTTCGGTTCCATCTAGGTTCGGTTCACATCCGAAATTCGGGTCCCAACCGAATTCGGATCCATCACTTATGAATTTTTTAAGATTTCTTCAAGTGTTCTTGGGAACTCGCCGACTTCCCCATAGAACTCGCCGAGTTCACTTGCAGAAATGCAGGTCGCAACTTACGGATTTTACTCAAAAATTTCCAAAACTAATTTATAGCAACAGGCAATCCATACATTTGATATATTACTATGTATTGAGTGTTTTTGATCCATTTTCCACATCAATAACATCAAAATTTGTCTAAATTGGACCAAAAATGAGGAAAAACCTCATGAACACAAAAACCTCACAAAATCTCAGATTTCTTACCGTTTAGTACGATTCAAAGGTTGATTCTTGTTTCCAATCCTTCGGGGAACTTCAATTGATGATTCTCAACTGTTATATCATACATGCAATCACTGATTATCAAATTCTAATTCCTAATTTCATGTATTTTTCATCCTCAAAATAAAACTTTAAAGCTTAAAAATAATTTCTCACCTTGATTCAGATTGTTCCTTGTTAATTTCCAGATCAAACCCACAAATTTAGTTCCACAATTTTGAATTTCAACAGATTTTAGAGAGAGATCCGAGAGAGAGTTGAGTTTTAGAGAGAGAGACAGAGAGAGAGAGAGAGAGAGAGAGAGAGAGAGAGAGAGAGAAATGAACCAAAATGAAAGACTTTGAGTCTTTTATTCCCATTTTCGGCTATTGTCACAACTAACCCCTCAACTTATCTGATCTCAGTAAATACTGAGTTTCATCATAATTTTCATCATTAACAATTTAACAATCATACTTAATAACTAAAAGTTGAAATTCTCAAATTTCCTTAATTTCTTAAAATAGCAACCAACTTTTTAAATATCATATACATAATAATTTTTTCATATTTCAACTTAATTATATAAATTACAAAATTTCTAACTAATTAATCTAAATTACAATAATTTAGATTTAAGGATGTTACAACATGGGCTCTACCACGCTCAAACTTCGTCCTCGAAGTTATTTAAATTCAAACACATACTTATACTTATACTTATTCAACGTATCGGCTTTTGTCTCTCAAATGTGATTTACTTCTTTGTGATGCTTCCAACGTATTAGTATCATTTTAATTTCTTTGTTTCTTAACTTCTTTACTTTCATATCCATAATATATTCCAGCTTTTCAACATATACTACCCTTTCTTGAATTCTGATTCGGTATTATCAACCTAATCTTCATTACTAGTTGTGAAGATTTCATAAAGCTTTCCATATGAAACACCAAGTGTTATTTCTATATTTCCTTAGGTAATTCCAAATGAGACAACTGATTCCTAACTTTTCTGTTATTCTAAATGAGTCAACACACTTCAGTGACAGCTTGTCCCTTTTTCAAAATAAGTAACATTCCTCATTGGTGATACTAACAAATATGTTCCATCATTTTCCCGAAAGTTGATTGGTTTTGGTGTCTCATCATTATAACTCTCCTTTCCTATCACAGACTCAGCAATGAGAGTCCTTTCAATTTCTTTCCAACACGTAGGGGTTCTACATTTCCTCCCGTACAAAACTTTAAACGATGCTTTTATTGATTTTAACATCCTAACTAGTGTTATACGAAAATTCCATCAAAGCAATTGGTCTTTTCAATTGGTACTTACATCCAAAATACATGATCTCATCATATATTCCAATGTTAAGATAGTCCATTCATTTTGACCATCTGTCAGGGTTCGGTAAGCTGTACTCTTAGCTATATGTGTGTCTAATCCCACTTGTAAAGCAAACCAAGAGTCGAAAATGAAACTACTCTTCTAGTCAGACATAATAGATTCCAGAATACCATAAAGGTAATAACCTTACTCACGCAAATATGTGCAAGTCTTTCTAGCAATATCTTTCTCGAGTTGGTATAACACATACCCAATTAATTAGTCTGTCTAAAATTTCCCAATCGTAGAAAACTACTTATTTCTTTAATACTGCGAGACAGCTTTCAATTCTCAATCGCTCCACTTTAGCGGAATCCTCTAAAATCTCATCTCCAAATATCACACACTACAAAATATAATCTATTGTAAACAAAACTCACGATTAGACATATTCAGCTTTAGACTTATACCAAAAATATCATCGATAATTACAATTACCGATTTCTCCAACATTGATATACAAATCCCTATTCATAATGTCCATAAAATAGCTGGGGCGTTGATTACCCCAAATGGGATAACAAAATACTCGTAATGTTCATAACTAGTCCTGAAATCGTTTTCAATATTTTCTTCTTTCGGATTTTCAACTAGATATACCTCGAACATAAATCGATCTTTGAATAATAACCAAACCCATGCAACCGATCAATAATCATCAATTCCTGGTAGCGGATACTTATTTGTTATAGTCCATTTGTTCAAATCAAGTTAATCTATGCACATTCTCATTATGACATCTTTTGTTTCATAAACAATATCGGGCTCCCCATGGCAAAGAACTCAATCTAACGAAGCCCTTATCCATCAACTCCTGAAGTTGCTTCATCATCTCTTACATTTTCGGTAGGTGCAACACAGTACAAATAACAAGCTATTGGAGAAGCTCCAGGGATCAAGTCAACACAGAATTTCACTTGTCTTTCAGGCGACACACCAGACAAGTCTTCCAGGAACACATATGGAAAAATTTGGGACAACAGGCGCATCGACCACAGTTTTCTCTTCCGTCTTGGCATCAATAGCATATACCAAACAAGACTCACAGCCCTAAGCAATTAGCTTTCGGGACCTAACAATCATCAATAGACATTGATCCCCTCTTCTCCTATCCTCATATATACAAATCTCTTGCCCCTCCGGCGTAGTTATCTTTATTATTCTTTTATTGCAAACTACATGAGTCTCATCACATATACGCAACCAGTTCATTCCAATTATCATGTCAAATCACCGATCTCTATTGGAATTAAGTCAAGATTGAAGACTACTTCTTCAATCACTAGATTACAATCAGGATACACACGATCTATTTTAACTAGTTTGTTACTTAGCAGTTTCAACATTAATCACAACGGACAACTTAGACCCAAGCATTAATATTTGTTGAGCAAAAGCAGTAGATACAATAATCGTTCGGCACCAGAACTAAACAGAACTCATGACCACCTCCGGGTCTTCCTTAGATTCTGGATCGTAGTATTAGACTTTTTCTTTGTTGTAAAAGCATATTTCATTAATGTCCAAAGTCTCTTTAAACCTTTTATGTTTGATCAAATCTCCATTTCATTAACTATTATATCCCCCTTCCGATCAATTATACTTCACATACATTTCTTACTTTACACTTCGCATTGTATATTTCAATTTCTCTTTTAAAATTAACATGTATCTTCCATGTATTATCATACCCTCGTATGCTTTCTCCATAATTTCTAGATTTGTTTTACTCATATAATATTCATGTATACCAATATCGAAACAGTTTCTTTGATTTCAACCACATCAAAATTCTCATGAACAGTTCGAATCATGTTGTTCTTAACCACAACCCTTTTAAGTCAAAATATCAACACAGTGTACCATACAGTTTCTCTTAATAAAACCTAATGCTACATACTTTACGATAACAACTACAAGTTGTTATCAATCCTTCAAACATATCATATATGATACTAATACGATTTATTTTCAATTCTTTAACCCATTATGGTCAAACTTAACTTTATTTCAACTTCTAAACTTGTTCATAAATTCCAAGATATCTATAATATCTTTTCCAAATCAAAGCTTCAAAATCCATCTTGGCTATTTATCTAATGGCTATTTATATACTCTAGTATTCTCATTCACAAACATGATTATACCTATATTAGTAATAACATTTCATATTACTCAAGTTCATGTTAACTTCAAAATCATAAAACTTCAATGTAATATTACATATAAACACTTTAAAGTACTCTCCTAATCCTATAAATTAATGTTCAAAAGTTATAACCATAGTCTCAGAGATCTCATCTCCTTTGTTGAACTTTTCCTTCGTAGTTTCATCATGTAATGTTAGTACCTGCTAATTCTTTGTTTGAAATCTGCAAGTTCTGCTAAAATGACCCACTTTTCCACGATTATAACAAGCATCGGCCTTCCTTGGAAATTTGTCAGCCTTATGTCCAAATTGGTTACAACGTCGACATCTTTTACCTCTATCACGTTTATTTGTTTCTGACCTCAAATACGGTCCATTTAGTTCATCTCCTCCAGACTTTGCAATCTTTCCAATAGCTCTTTCTTCATGTTCAATATGAGATACAACATCAGGCTCACCATATTGCCTACTAAACAACAATTTGAATTGTTCCCAACTAAAGGAAGTAATCAATTTTGATCCCAATTCTTTTTCCCAACAGTTCCACCATTTCTTGGGTTGTCCAATCAATTGATCCTTAGCCAAACATACCTTGTACTCATCCTTACAATTCATTTCCGTAAATATTTGTTCCATAATTGTAATCCTTATTTCTGATTCCTCAATTCTCAAAGATCCATAGAATGTTGGTGGTTTCCAGTCCTTGAATGATCTAATTACATATTTCATGTAATTCTCATCAATTCCGGTTTCATAATCAATCTTTTCCTTGCCCTTGTCTTTACGTTTCTCTTTATTCCTAAGGTTTATGTCATCCACAACATAATTCCTTTCATGTTCCCTCTTTTCTTTTCTCTTGTATTATTTTCTTTTCTTTTCTCTTGTCTTCTTTTCTTTTAGCTTTGGCCTCATCTCGTGCTCGAAATTGATCTTGAATCATTCTGTTTTGTTCTGCCATCATTGATAGCATCATTTCCCTCATTTCTCGTGGCTTCATTCCTCCTCCAGACATATTCTGAAAATTAAACATGCAAATCATTTAGTGATCCCATCACATAGTTAACTACAACACATGTTGTCCCGTATGAAAGTCACTTTCCTATAAGCACTTGATCATATCCTATCTTAGTTCAGATCATCACTTATAACTACTACATGTCATCACTTAATGTTTGAGACCAAGACCTCACGGACACTTGAATCTCAAACTACTGCTCTGATACCATCTCGATGTGACACCCTTGCCACAATAACCACCATTTACAATACACCCATGATTAATCACCAACATACAATGACATAATGATCTGAAAGCTTAATTAAAGTGTGGAAGCATAAAAATACATAAATAAATTAATACAACTTTGTCAAACACACTACGGTGCTACAAGGTTTCACGTCTAAATCTACATACTCAAAAGTTATTACAATATCCCAAATGTATTACAACAATAATTCCATAGATCCGTTACCAAAATGAGTAACAGATATCTTCAAACTTCAAGTATCGGCCTAACTAGAAGGTCCCGCAGCAGATTTCCCTTTTCCCGTAAAAATGTCAACAACTGAGGGGTAAGCAAAGCTTAGTGCATACCAATGATTTTACACATTCCACAAATCCTTATGATGCCCCCTGGAGTAACACAGATGCGACCCGCAGGTCCATCGATAGGATGCACAACAAATGAACGGACATGCAAATCATTTAGTGATCCCATCACATAGTTAACTACAACACATGTTGTCCCGTATGAAAGTCACTTTCCTATAAGCACTTGATCATATCCTATCTTAGTTCAGATCATCACTTATAACTACTACATGTCATCACTTAATGTTTGAGACCAAGACCTCACGGACACTTGAATCTCAAACTACTGCTCTGATACCATCTCGATGTGACACCCTTGCCACAATAACCACCATTTACAATACACCCATGATTAATCACCAACATACAATGACATAATGATCTGAAAGCTTAATTAAAGTGTGGAAGCATAAAAATACATAAATAAATTAATACAACTTTGTCAAACACACTACGGTGCTACAAGGTTTCACGTCTAAATCTACATACTCAAAAGTTATTACAATATCCCAAATGTATTACAACAATAATTCCATAGATCCGTTACCAAAATGAGTAACAGATATCTTCAAACTTCAAGTATCGGCCTAACTAGAAGGTCCCGCAGCAGATTTCCCTTTTCCCGTAAAAATGTCAACAACTGAGGGGTAAGCAAAGCTTAGTGCATACCAATGATTTTACACATTCCACAAATCCTTATGATGCCCCCTGGAGTAACACAGATGCGACCCGCAGGTCCATCGATAGGATGCACAACAAATGAACGGACATGCAACAAGTATGAATGTGCATCAACATATACGCAAGTTAGTAGAGTGCCAAACGAAAGTGAAACAACATGCCTCAGCAGGCAAAGCGAACATAAAGCAGATGCAGACATGTTAATATCAAAGGTACTCACAGTGGGTGTGTTAGTTAACTTAAAATTATCTTATTTCTCTTCGGAATTTCAACCGGACTCAAAAGTACCCCACTGTGGGTTAAACAACACCACAAGGGACTTGTTTCATTTCCATAAATAAAACATATCAAACATATGTTTGGTAACAATTTCCATCATGATTATACAATATTAAAGTGTTACAGCATTCGGAACCTTCATCCGAAACTCACGTTATAAACCATCAATTGGTGTGTTATTATTTCCAAATAACCTTTCATTACATGCCTTACTATAATACCAAAAATATCCCAAAAGTGTAATTAATTAACCATAATTTCGGGTCCCTAAAAACCCTTCCGAATTACACATGCACTGCAGCCAACTCGCCGAGTTGGTCCACGAACTCGCCGAGTTCAGGTCCGAAATTTGGATCCTCGGCCGGCTTTCGGATCCATCCGAATTACATTACCCATCCGAGTTCGGGTCTCATCCAAGTTCGGTTCTTATTCGATTTCGGTTCCATCTAAGTTCGGTTCAGATCCGATATTCGGGTCCCAACCGAATTCGGATCCATCACTTATGAATTTTTTAAGATATATTCAAGTGTTCTTGGGAACTCGCCGAGTTCCCCATAGAAGTCGACGAGTTCACTTGCAGAAATGCAGGTCGCAACTTACGGATTTTTTACTCAAAAATTTCAAAAACTAATTTATAGCAACATGCAATCCATACATTTGATATATTACTATATATTGTGTGTTTTTCATCCATTTTCCACATCAATAACATCAAAATTCGTTCAAATTGGACCAAAAATGAGGAAAAACCTCATGAACACAAAAACCTCACAAAATATCAGATTTCTTATCGTTTAGGACGATTCAAAGGTTGATTCTTGTTTCCAATCCGTCAGGGAACTTCAATTGAGGATTCTCAACTGTTATATCATACATGCAATCACTGATTTTCAGATTCTAATTCCGAATTTCATGTATTTTTTATCCTCAAAATAAAACTTTAAAGCTTAAAAATAATTTCTCACATTGATTCAGATTGTTCCTTGTTAATTTCCAGATCAAACCCACAAATTTAGTTCCACAATTTCGAATTTCAGCAGATTTTAGAGAGAGATCCGAGAGAGAGTTGAGTTTTAGAGAGAGAGAGTGAAGTGAACCAAAATGAAAGACTTTTGAGTCTTTTATTCCCATTTTCGGCTATTGTCACAACTAACCCCTCAACTTATCTGATCTCAGTAAATACTGAGTTTCATCGTAATTTTCATCATTAAAAATTTAACAATCATACTTAAAAACTAAAAGTTGAAATTCTCAAATTTCCTTAATTTCTTAAAATAGCAACCAACTTTTTAAATATCAGATACATAATCATTTTTTCATAATTCAACATAATTATATAAATTACAAAATTTCCAACTAATTAATCTAAATTATAATAATTTAGATTTAACGATGTTACACCTTACCACAAAAATAGTGCTAGCCGAAGAAGAAGAAAAACGAGCAACACCTCATATAAAACAAATTAAATTTGTTTATGACTGGTTAAATTACGATTCTCTTCAAGAAAAATTAGATAAAACTTTTAGAGAAGACAAGTTCATTGAACCAAAAGAGTTTACACCTGATCCAAACTTGCCAAAACCTCATGAATATGTACCATACTCTGTTCTAGAACAACGGGCTTCTGATGTAAAACAGATATTGGAAACTACAACACGATATTTTGAGCAAGAAAGGATAGATTTTACAAAGAAAATATCAGATCTAGAAGCCGAAATTGCTCGACTTAATTCTTCTATGGCTGACACTTCACTGAATAATGATAAATTCCATGACCTTGAGTTAACTTTAAAAGAAACCAAAGAGTTGTGACTCAGACAGAAACAATTTTTTACGAAAAGAAATTGAGTTTAATGAGGCAAGAAGACAGTTTTTCAGTAAGAGAACAAAATTTCAAAATTGATGCTAACTCATTTGACAAAGAACGAGATCAGCTCCTAGCCACCATTTAGGGGTTAGAATCTCAACTTGCTTCTAATCAAAATAGTCTAGAAAAATAATTTTCTGTCACTCACAACTCTAAGGTTATAACTCCAACTCCAACCAGTAAAGCAAACTCAAATCTAAGAAAATAACATCTCTTAGACATAAAGAAAGGCAAAGCACCGATGATCGTAACTATCTCAGAACATGTTGGCAACACCTCCAAAATTGTTCCCGAAAATTCTGCTGCTTCTAGTAATAAAGGCAAATAGAATTCTCAGGAACAGAAATCGCACACACAGTTTAGTAACTCAAAATCTGTGAACGCTAACAAACATGTTCATTTCATTTCTGAAACTCGAGTAAAACCAAAGGGCACATCTCAAAAGACGACATCTAAAGTCAAGAGTCAATGAGCAGTTTTTGTTACTTGAAAGTCTTTAATTTCCAATTTAATAAAAGACAAACATGTGGTTGATTTACATTCCAGTACTATTTTGATTGATTGTAATTTCGAACGCTATTCCTATTAATGCATATTCGTTTGAATAGTTGTTTAATTTGTCCAAAACACCACAGAGTTTGTCTAAATCTACATTGTTAAATTATGCTCCTATACTCAAACGTAGACGCCGCCGCAAACCTAAACAAAAGGTTAAAAGGAAATCTGACAGACCTATCCGATATAAGTCTATCTGGATCCCTAAGAATTGCATCTCTGCTAACAAAGACATTAAGTGCACTATCTCTAAAACCAATGGTGGGTCTCCCATTAAGAGCCCTACCATAAACGCTAATCCATCTGGACCCAAATTTGGTACAATTTGGGTACCAAAGGTCACTTAACTGTCTTGCAGATGTTGGTTTCTAATCACCTAGGATTAGGACCCATTCCTCATTTTCAATGGCTTTTGAACACCCAGTTCAAAACCCGTTCTTCAATCTTCACAGGCAAACAGTGTGTGGATCCTAGACTCTGTATGCTCACGGCATAAGACTGGCCGACAAGATCTTCTGTCCAACTTCACGTCAACTGATGGTGGTTCGGTGAAATTCGGCAACAACGGTGTTGCTCAAATATGTGTCTTTGGGGATCTTGAAATGGACAATCTAAAAATTACTCAAGTCTCTTATGTCCAAGGTCTTGGTCACAATCACTTTAGTATTGGCCAACATTGTGATAAAGGACTTGAGGTATCTTTCAAAGCCACAAGATGCAGTATTCGATCTCCAACGGGTAAGGAGATACTCGCCAACACTCGACGTTCCAACTATACACCATCGATTTTTCAAAAGTCAAGGTCAACTAGACCATATGTCTCCTTTCCAAGGCCTCATCTCAACAGTCTTGGTTATGGCTCAAGAGATTCTCTCATCTGAATTTCAAAAACATAACCTAGCTCGTATCAAACAAACTCGTAAGAGGTCTACCGGAGCTGAAGTTCGACAAAGATCAACTGTGTGCAGCCTGAGAAAAGAGTAAGATCAAGAAAGACTCACACAAACCAAAGCCAGTCCCCAACACTACAAAACTCCTGGAGCTTATCCACATGGATTTGTGTGGTCCGATGCGCATTCAGAGCATCAATGCCAAGAAGTATATCCTTGAGATGGTTGACGATTTCTCACGCTACACTTGGGTTAAGTTCCTACGCACGAAGGATGAGACGCCAGGATTGATCATCTCGTTTCTGAAACAGACCCAAGTCAACCTCCAACTTCAAGCCCAAGCAATCCGTACGAAAAATGGAACTGAGTTTAAAAACAAGGAGTTAACCACATTCCTAGATTCCGTTGGTATAACCCACCAATATTCCGCTGCCAGAACTCCTCAACAGAACGTAGTTGTCGAACGACAGAATCAAACTCTGGTTGAAGCAGCTCGTTCTATGATCACATACTCGAAGTTGCCTCTACACTTCTGGGCCGAAGCTGTGGACACTGCGTGCAACACTCAAAATCGCTCCATCATCAACAAACGGTTTGGCAAAACACCCTATGAAATTATTAATAAACGTGCACCTAATGTCAAACACTTCCGTGTTTTAGGTTGCAAGTGTTTCATTCTAAACGATAAAGATAATCTCGGTAAGTTCGACGCCAAAGGAGATGAAGCAGTATTCATCGGACACTCAAAGAACTCAGCCTCCTACCGGGTGTACAAAAAACATACTATTGCCGTTAATGAGAGTGTGAACATCACATTCGATGATTTAGCTGAGTCCAAGAACGTTTTTTAATACATTAGTGCAGAACCCGCTCCACAACAACTGTTTGATCCAACTCGGACGACATCTGCATTTACCTCTGCCACGCTAGTCGGAGAAGATGATCTAGACCTAGACTCTTTATTTGAATTATTATATCCTCATTCTAAGTCTAGTACTAACTCTCTATCTAAATCTGATGCAGATACCAATGAAGTTAGTATAAGCTCACCAAACCTTGCCATATCTGAGCCCACACCCACAGACACCACACATCCATTTCCAAATCTCCAACCGGTTCCTCTGTTCCTAACCTGAACCCAGATTAAGCCCCAGAACCTTCTACACCGGTTGATGCCCCTCTAACCGATTCAACCCCATCTGATTCACCCCAATCCGCAGACGATCTTGTACCCCTTCTATGCAAATGGACCTTATCCCACCCCAAATCTCAAATCATTGGGGATAAGTCCACTCCGGTTTGAACCATAAGAGCGACCGACGTAGAATTCCTATTCGCTGCATTCCTGATCAATGTCGAACCTACAACAATAACCGAAGCTTTCCGAGATCTGGACTGGGTGAACGCAATGCATGACGAGCTACATCAGTTCGAACACCTACGCGTCTGGAGGTTAGTCCCACGACCAAAGGATCAGTCCATCATCGGCACTAAGTGGATCTTCAAGAACAAACGAGACGAGAATGGGATTGTCGTCCGCAATAAAGCCAGACTTGTGGGGAAAGGTTATCAACAACAAGAAGGAATCGACTATGATGAGACGTTCGCTCTAGTTGCTAGAATTGAAGCAATTCGCATCTTCCTTGCGTACGCGGCTCACAAAGACTTCAATGTCTATCAGATGGACGTGAAGACGACGTTTCTCAATGGAATTCTGAAGGAGGAGGTGTATGTTACTCAATCTGAAGGTTTTGTCGATGAGTCTAGACCATCATATGTCTATGCTCTCGACAAAGCTCTATATGGTTTGAAACAAGCACCTCGGGCATGGTACAACACCTTAACCAATTTCCTACTCAATTCCGGTTTCTCCAAAGGTACGGTCGACACAACCTTGTTCATACGGCATAAAGGTAATGACATCTTACTCGTTCAAATTTACGTAGATGACCTTATTTTCGGTTCTATAAAATCTTCACTATGTGAAGAATTTTCAATATTAATGGAATCGAGATTCGAGATCAGTATGATGGGGGAAACGAATTTTTTCTCGGATTATAAGTCAAACAACTTTCTGACGAGATTCTCATAAATCAGTCAAAGTACATCCATGATCTCCTAAAGGGATTTAAGATGGAAAACTATACATCTATGAAAACTCCCATGTCCATTTACTCAAAGCATGATGTCGATCCAATGTGTAAATCTGTAACAACCAAGCTTTAGCGTCTCTGTATTTTATTTAATAATGTAATTTAATTACATTATATGTATTGTAATTTATTTAAGTAAATAAATTATTTAATTAAGTTAAAAATATGTTATAAAGTATTTAGTTGATCAAATCTAAAAGAGATGTGATAAACATAAAGTTTAGGGGTTAAATTGTCGATTTAACAAACTTGTTAAATATATAAATTAAAAATGAGATTTAATGCTCATTTATCACAACAAAGAAAACTCAAAAAATTCTTCTCCTTCTCTCTCTTCAACCTACGGCTCATCTTTATCTTCATCAAGAATTCATTAATCCTTGCAACAAATTCAGATTTAAACCAAGGAGAATCAACAAACAATATCAAGCAAAAAAATCTACAAGATTTCAAGGTAAGACTTACTTAAAATTTCTAGTTTATAAGAGTTTGGTGTTCGTCTTTTAGAAAACCGGATTTAAGATTTAAAACATGAATGTTGTTGCATGTTAAATATTCTTGTGGATTAGTGTAAATCGAGTACTAGAGAGGTAATATATTAAATTTCAGCCTCTGATTCGAACAATAAGTATGATATTTAAAGTCTACTATGTGTTCTACTGTGTGTTCGTGGGCTGTTGAAAACAGTCAAAAAGAGGCTGATTTGGTATTATTTATGTTATGTTTTTATGATTAAAAAGTGTTAAAAGAGTACACTTAAACTGATATCAATAATTTCAGTCACAAAATAGGTGTGAAGTAAATCTGGAAAAATTTCCAAGTGTTGGATCTGAATTCGGATGGGATCCAAACTCGGATGAGTGTTGATCCGAACTCGAATGATCCGAGCTCGGATGATCAAAACTCGGATGGCCCAATTCGGATAGTTTTAAAATAACAAATAATAGCCTTATCATTCTTATTTCATAAATATAAGGCCAATGATAATAATAATCAGAGAACATTTAAATGAAAGCTTAAATGGCTTAATAAAGGTCACACATGTCTATGTAAAAGGGCATACATATTGATGAGTTATCAGAATCAAGACAATTAAAGTTTAAAAGCTAATGTTCTTGGAATGATAAATTATCGACAGATTCAGATAAATTCTGAACAAAGTAATAAAGTTAACGTACTAAAAAGTGGGTCACAGTTTGTAAAGCCAAGCCAAAGTCCAGAAAGTCAAAGATTAAATCCTGAGATAACTCAGCTGGTGGAAAAATCAGCTTGATGAAGTCAACAACTCAGATTAATTCAGTAAACTGTAAGTTATAGATATTCAATTTTACATGCTTGATTCAGGTTGAGACATATTGTTGTTGATAGTTTGCTTTAGCATTCATATATGCTCAGATGGATTGTGACCTATGCTCACCATGATTTGGTGATGCCCTGTGGATCATGATGGCTATTTGACTTATCATTCTGCATACATTGTACTTACAGTTCCTTTCAATTATTGTTATAAGTTGAAATTGCTATCATGACTTTGTTTAATTATGCTTTCATCATTGCTCGTATCTTGATGTATTGATTCAGCTTAGCATATTTAGCACTGTCGGTTATTGTTCTAGACCTTGCTATGTCAACCACTTCCATTAAACTTGGTTGTTGATTACTCTGATGCTCCCCCCACGATGTTTACTGGTAGCTAGCCCAGTATTGAGTGGATAGCTTCCACTAAAAGCGTGAGCATGACCTGGACATCCTCCAATTCTGATTACTATGTCTCAATCTTGCGTGGCTGTAGCGGCAGTCAAGTTATATCACGCTAGTTACCTACTTTCCGCTTGTTGTTATGCATGTAATATGATAAATCTATATTCCCACTAAGCATTGCTTATAGTTGTTAAACCTTTTTACAGGAAAAGATAAAGGGAAAGCACCTGCCGAACCTAGTTTTTAGGTCACCAAAGATCAAGTGAAGTTTTTCATAGACCACTACTCCAACGACCTTTTGGTACAGCTTTGAAGATGATAAATTGTGGTGGTTTTGATTTGCTTTGATTTTATGATGACATGTATTAGACTAGTTTGTACCCTTTAATATTTTAATTTGAAAGCTGTAACTCGTACTAAAATTTTATTAAACTTAATCCTAATGTTTGTATTGTAATTCATAATTCCGCCACTTAATTACTCTATCTTAGTTATGATTGATATCGTATTGCAAATTGTGGGACCTAGACACTGAGGACTGCCCCGTAAGGGGAGGTCTTCACAGGATGGTATCAGAGCCCATAGTTTGAGTGAATCAAGTATTATGTGGGTAATACTTGATCTCAAATTGCCACAATACATAAGTGTCAATCATTTAGGTGGCTTGAACTAAGATAGGATGTACTGACTATTAGGATGGGAAGAAGGGTACATAGTTCTAGGTCTATAAACTGACAGTTACATGAATTTTCACTTTCAGTAAAGATGTCAGGATCAGGTGATATTCCCAACAATATGACTCCCCAACAAATGTTTGAAATGGTACAACAACTGTTAGCACAATACTCAGAACAACAGAATAAGAATATGCAAGAACAGCTTCAGGCCAGAGATGAGGCTGAAGCTAAAAGATGTGCTGATAAGAAAAATAAGGGAAATGATAAACAAGTCCAAAACGATGACTGTAAGGACTCTGGGAATTAGGTGGCCGTTTGTTCAAAATTTCATAACATGTTTTGTTCAAAGATTTGACTGTAAGGACTCGGTTTAAAATATGGCACGCGGTATTCACGGCCTCCCCCCAAAACATGGTAGGAAGCTTTGAATCCGAAAGCATAGTCCTTGCAGCCTCAATCAATGTCCTATTTTTACGTTCGGCCACCCCATTTTGTTGAGGTTCATATGGTGCACTGAATTGATGCACTATGCCCTTTGATAGGCAATATACACCAATTACAGTGTTTTTGAACACAGTTCCATTATCACTACGTATCCGTTTAACCCCTGTTCCGTAGGAATTCTCCACTTGGTCTAAGAACCCGATGAGCTTGGAAGTCGTCTCGTCCTTTGTACCTAAAAAGAAAACCCAAGAAAAACGTGAGTAATCGTCAGTGTGAACTAAACAAAACCAACTACCTCCTATACTCCTTTTGTTGATAGGTCCGAAAAGGTCCATGTGCAGCAAATCGAATGTTGAGGTTATGGAGTTCTGCGTCTTGGACTTATGTGTCTTCTTATGTTGTTTGCCCTTCTTGCACGGTAGACACTTGTCCTCGAACTGAAAGCTCTTCATAGGCACACCTTGCACCAATCCATTCTTCGTTATGTAGTTCATCTTCCTTAGGTGCAAGTGAGCCATGCGTCTGTGCCACAATACCGATTCTGTCTCCGAAGCTTTGGATAATAAACAAATTGGCCCCATCGAAGTCTCCGGCTTGTTCATATCAAGCATGTACAAGTCATTCTTCCTTGGCGCCCGTATTAATACCCATTCTTCAGGAATCTTGAATCCCGGTTTTAGTACTAACGCCTCAGTGTCTGTGAACAAAACTGAGTTCTTCTTGTCACAGATTTGAGATACACTAATGAGATTGTGAACCAGTTTATCAACGTGATAAACTTGGTCCAACTTGATCGTTCCATTAGTGACCACTCCGGTACCCGTGATGTTACCTCCTTTGTTACCAGCACAAACCCCCGATTTCCACCCTTGAAGTCTGTAAGTAGACCTCTTTCCCCCGTCATGTGCCTGGAGCATCCACTGTCGACGAACCACTTGTTGTTTGGACCGGTGGTAATCTCCTGCACATGAAAGAAAATAGGTTAGTTATCACGGGGAACCCAAGCCATGACTGACTTGGTTATACCATTCTCGTCCACATACTTAAACTCTTTCAAATACCCATCTCGCCTTTTAGGTGACTTGGGTCGTTGAACAGGAGTTTGTTGTGGTGCCGAGTGATTTAAATTCACTCTTTGCCTTTGAGTAGGAATCTGTTGTGGAGCTCTAGAATAATTACGATCATATTGCATTTCAGACTGTGATCCCTGAGCTCTTACCGGTGCGTATTGTCTAACTGGAGTATGAGACCTAACTGGAGTGTGTGACCTGCTAGGTGTTGTGCTCCTATAGACTTGTTGAGGTGCTGACCTAGGTTGATTAATAACACAATTCGGTGAATTTGTCCTAACCACTTCCTTTGGTCCAACCTTTACCGGTGATAACTGGTTTTGGTGCGGCCTGCACAGTTTTCTCGGTACTCTGAGAACTACTAGTGCTCGCCACATTGGTTGAGGGCTTAACAGGTGTTGGGTTCACTGTCTTAGGTGTAACATCGGCTTTCCTAAGTGGACAATGAGAAGCAACATGCCCCTTTTCATGACATCTGAAGCAAGACATCTTATCTATGGACTTTTTATGTGTTCCCTTAGACTTAGGTGTCTCACTAGTGTCTTGGTCCTTTTGTACATCTATGGCGACTGGCTCATCGTCCTGATCAGCCCAATCAATTTTATGTTTTCCTGCAGGTGTTTCACTGGAGGAAGTCACAAATTTGACTTTCTTAACCTTGACAGTTGCGTCAGCCACCTTAGGTGTATTTGCTACTATAGGCTCAGATATAGGTTCAGGTGTGTCTTCTAAGTCTACTGATTTGTCAGTTTTCTCCTGAGGCTGAGGCACATAGTTTGCATTAAAAGGTGGAGGAATTTCATGAAATCCTAGACCTACGGGCTTTTTAGATTGTCTTTGGGCATCTAAAACTTTCCCTAGATTTAGGCTTGAATTCCTAAACTTCTCTAGCTTACTGTTTGCCTCTGCTACCTTTACCTTTGTTTCGGCTAGCTCTATGTCTTTGTCTTTAAGGTTTTTGGTCAAGGCCTCTACATGCTCATACATAAGCTCTATTCTAACACACTGCTCACTCAGTTTGTCTTTCAGAGCTATTACTTCTTTAGCATCAGCCTTAAGTTTTTCTTTAAGATCTTGCTTAATATCGTTCAGGCTAGCGTTTTCAATTTTTAAATTCTCATTTTGAGCAGTTATGGTTTTATGTGATTCTAAGACTAGATTTAACCTATCGTTAGAATTAACACATAACGCACATAATTCACGAAAAAGAGAGTAAGTCAGACTAACCTTTGAGTTATCAGATTCCACGTTGGCCATCTGAGCAGCAAACTCCAGAACTGTCTGATCATTCGTCTTTTCCACCCACATCGGACTGTTTTCCCTTGTGGCCTGCTCTTCTCCTTCACACCCAGTCTCCGTGACTTCAGCCATAAAAGCCCGAGCATTTGACTCTGGATGTGAGCTCTAGTCGTAAGTACCATCTAGCTGTCTGTCTGAAGTGACAGTGGATAGTAGACCAGCTAGATTGGCTTGACCAGATGATGAACTTGGAAGGTATCGTTGTTGAGACTGATTCTGAAACTGTCCCTGATGCTGACTCTGCCCTTGGTACGTTTCAACCTTCGATCTCTGGCATTCTCTGGCGAAGTGTCCCAGACCTTGACAGTTGTAGCACTTTACCTTGGACTTATCAAATCCAATCCCCTTGTTGTTCGTTGTCAGATTCCTCCCAGTTCTTTTGATGAATCTCTTAACCCGTTGGGTTACCATGCCCAGTTGCCATTTAAGATCCATTTCCTCAAGATCATCAGGGTCGACCTGATCGTAGTCCTCATCCCAGAGGGCAGGATCGTTAATCTTCCCCTGAACACAATTTCCATACGCGGCCACAAATGAAGCAAGCAGATTCAAATGTTCTTCCGCTGATTTTGCGCTCATGGGCATCTTCGAATAGCTCTGAGATGTCGATGCCTGTTGTACTTGAGGCTGCGGTTCTTCTGATCTTCCTAATCCTAAGAACGCACGATTCAATGTGTCATCAGTCTCTGCTGGTGACGACGTTTCTCCGGTGAAAAACGTTGTAGCAGTCTTCAGATCGGCGGTCGCTGAAGGTTTTGTTGACTTTCCAAAATACATCGCTGGATTCTGGACTTGTTCGTAATCAGTTTCGGCCTTCAGTAGCTCGAAGTGATATGCCCGCAACGTTCCCACAATAACATCCAGAGATTGAGTATAATATTTGTCTTCATTCAGCTTGATCATTGCCACTCAAGAAGCTTGTTGTTCTTGTCGGTGTCAGTATACTCAATCCCGTGACTTTCAAGTTCCGTCAACAGATGATAGAACCGGGTGATGATATCATCCAGCTGTTCATCCGTTAACGCCTTGAAAATCGCAAACTGTTGTTTCAATAGCTCTGTACGCTTTCTAAGAACCCTAGGATTACCCTCACACCTCTTCTCTAGAGACTCCCAAAGTTCCTTCGACGTCTTTTGAGTCCTAAATGTGTGCAGTATATCCTGAGGCAAAGCCATTCGGATTATCGAGAAAGCTTTGTTTTCGGCTTCATACAATTTCTTATCATCCTCCTTCATCATTTGGTATGATAAGACTTTCTGACGGCCTTCAACTTCAGAAACTGGTGGAATATATCCTTCGTAGATACACACCCACATGCGCATGTCATTAAAACGCACGAAATCGGTAAACCGATCTTTCCACCAGTAATAATCCTCGATCTTCATCAGCTTAGGCGGAGCGTTTGCCTTCCCGACCTCGTGGTCCATTTCCAGGAATTTTTGAAGATTTGACATCTTTTCGAAAGTAATTGAATTGAACTTAATTAATTTAATTCAAAACTAATTTGAATTAATTCGTTCGAATCTAGGTAGATTCGAATATAATCAGATTCCAATTTATTTGGGATTAAATTCAATGAAGTGTTATAATTCAATTAAACTCGAAATTATGTCAGATTCGCAAGTCCTTAGATTCGAAGGTCAGGCAAACTCGAAGTCACAGCAGATTCGAACCCTATTCGATACTAGACCAAAATCGAATTAAACTCGAATGTAAGTAGACTCGAGACCCTATTCGAATGAAGCACAAACTCGAAATAGATTCGAAACCCTCTGTATCAGACTCGAAAGGAGCAGATTTGGTTAGACTCGAAAATAAGTGTAACCCTAATTACCCCTAATAGATTCGAGCGCCGCAAACTCGAAAAACGGCTAACACTTTGATTTTCTAACATTTTGCAGATTAAATCAATATTTTTGCAATGAAAAATATTGATTTCGATCAAAAACGTGAAAAACCACAAAGTATTTCTCGGATTACTATTTGCTAAGCTCGACGAACACGAAAAAATATGATTTTGAGAGAAAAACCGTCTACAAGCGTCAAGAAACCTAGAATGTATCTAGATGAACACGAAGAATACCAAGAACACTCCGTAGGCTCTGATACCCCTTGTAAGGTCTCCCACTACGAGATCTATCTAGACGCGGAACCGTCAACGAGTGCGGAATCCTCGTTAACGGGTAGACGGAAACAACTCTCATACACGAAACACGGAGACTATCAAAAGCTGAACGGACGACACACGAACGATCCTACAAACTGATTCTCTCCGAAACTGCAATAACACTGATGATAAACTCGAGATCGCCTTTTGCTTAATCACTCACAAATTCTGCAAAAAGTCTAATAATATTTCGAGTCTATCCCTAATTATAGAGGCTAATTCGAGTCTGTTATGGGCCCAACTCGAATCTGGCCCAAGGCCCATTCGAGTTTGTCCTCATAGACACTCTCGAATCTGCCTAGCTTCGAATCTAGGTCTACATTCGAATCTATCACAGATTCGAATGTACAACCTTATAGAATTCGAATCTAACTATTTCACATACTCAACTTAGTATTGAACCTTATGTTTTTACTTTATGATTGATTTTATCTTTGATCTTTATGTTTGACCTTCTTATAATATGTTACATCAAGTTCAAACACACAATCAATAATAACTATCAACCATATATAAACATATATAACAAACACTTGCTAGAATCACAATGCAGGATCACTTAGACTGCTATCGTCACACAGGATGTACCAACAATGTCTCAATCTTGCGTGGCTGTAGCGGCAATCAAGTTATATCACGCTAGTTACCCACTTTCCTCTTGCTATTATGCATGTAATCTGATAAATCTATATTCTCACTAAGCATTGCTTGTAGATGTTGTAAACCTTTTTACAGGAAAAGATAAAGGGAAAGCACCTGTCGGACCTAGTTTTTAGGTCACCAAAGATCAAGTGAAACACCCTCACAACTAAGTAGAGTATTTCACACACATTTATACACTAATTCATATATAATACATTGCGGAATTTGTGTCAAATTTAAAATTTTCATTAATCAGAGTTATCAACGTAAATCACCCCACTTTGCTTCCCATGACGAGCAAAGTGTGATAATTCACGGATTAAACTATGCCGGGTTAGAATCTATCATTAATTACATGCCACAAGATTAGTTAGGTAAATCCAATCGCATGAAAGTCAAAACGGGAGTCCACTATTCCCCAAACCCGAGCCATCCAAAACTATACCAAAAAGTGGAGTGCTTCAAGCTAACTCCAACCAAACTTAGCAAGACGGACCGGCCGTACCCTTACCCTTGACAAAGCCTGAAAAGATTAATGTCAACATAAAGTTGAGTGAATTACTAGATTAGATATAACACAAGGTATATAGATGCAATAATGATCAACATGATTATTCCAAGCGACATAAACCAAGTGCACAAGATGAGTGATCAATACCACATGCCCCTTCATAATGTGGGGTTCCCTAGCAAGTATGGGTGTGGTGATGCCTCTAACATAGTACGAGGCTGTCCCTAGCAAGTACGGGACTGTCCCTAGCAAGTACGGGACTTCCGACAGTGCAAGTACGTTGGCATCCGGCCTCAAAAGGGCCAGGAATGATCCATGGATATCCAGGTGAGTCCAAACGAAAGGTATAATAAACAATTGAGGTCCAAGATGCCTCGAGTATACAAATATGTCATGCATTGATGAAATGGGTGAATAAGCAACAATCGTATGAATCCAACAATAATTGATCAATCATGAAGCAACAAGTACATCATATATGACTTTATGAAAATCTAATACTAGAACTCACAGTGATTGGTTAACAAGATTCCCAAGGCCTTCCAAAATAATCACAATAGCCCCGAGAATGGCTAAGATTCATAAGGCGTACACATAAGCTCCCGAAAACAATATAAGACTCTAATAGAGGCCTAAGGATGTCGGGACACCAAACCGAAAGCACTAAGTCCATTAGAGGCCCTAAGAGTTCCTGAATGTTTTAAAGGCACTCAAACCCTTTAAACGCTTAATTTAGACATGCATTGGACGTATAAGACCCGAACAACGACCCCCGTTTTGGTACACCCTGTGTGACGATAGCAGTCTAAGTGTACTAGCATTTTGGTTCAAGTAATATTACAAAGTATTGGATATTTGATGTATGTGTTTATATATGTTTGATAGTTATTGATTGTATGTTTGAACTTGATGTAATGTATTACAAGAAGTTCAAACATAAAATCCAAAGATTAGGTCAAATATAAGTTGAATCATATAATCAAATATAAGTTGAACATGAGAAATTCGAATTTAGTGACAAATTCGAATTTAACATGGAGGCAGATTCGAATAGGGTAGATTCGAGAGTGTCAAGGGGACAAACTCGAATGGGCCTTGGGCCTGATTCGAGTTTGGCCCATGACAAACTCGAATGAGCCTCTATAATTAGGGATTAACTCGAATCATTAGTAGACTTTTGCAGAATTCGTGTGAGATTAAGCAAAAGGGCGATCTCGAGTTTATAAGTTTTGTGAGTGTTGTTTCGGAGAGAATCATCTCGTAGGTGCGTTCGTGTTCGTCCGTACAGAGTTGTGATAGTCTCCGTGTTCCGTGTGAGAGTTGTTTCCGTCAAGCCGTTAACGAGGATTCCGCACTCGTTGACGGTGTCGCGTCTAGATAGATCTGTAGAGTCGAGACCTTACAAGTGCTATCAGAGCCTAAGGGGTGTTCTTCATGTTCTTCGTGTTCATAAAGATACATCCTAGGTTTCTTGACGCTTTTGGACGGTTTATCTCACAAGTTTTTGGATTTTTCGAGCTTATCAAATTGGAATCTGGAAAATACTTAGTTGTTTTTCACGTTTTTGATCGAAATCAATATTGTTACTTGTAAAAATATTGATTATTTAATCTGAAAAACGTTAAAAACCTGAGGTATTAGCCGTTTCTCGAATTTGCGGCGCTCGAATCTGTTAGGAGTAATTAGGGTTTTGCTTATTTTCGAGTCTAACCAAATATACGCTCCTTTCGAGTTTGTTTAAGAGTGCATTCGAGTTTATTGTTTTCGAGTTTGCTTCGAGTTTGGACTAGAGTCGAATAGGAGCTTCGAGTTTGACTGGGGTTCGACTTTGACTGTTATTCGAATTTGCTTGGACCTTCGAGTTTGGAAACCTTCGAATTTGTCACCCATTTCGAATTTAATTGAATTTAAGAACTTAAATCGAATTTAATCCCAAATAGAATTTACCTATATTCGAAAGAATTAACTTAAATTAATTTCGAATTAAATTTATTAAGTTAAAATTCAATTACTTTTGAAACAATGACAAATCTTCAACGATTTCTGGAAATGGATCATGAGGTCGGGAAAGCAAATACTCCGCCTAAGCTAATGAAACTTGAAGACTATTACTGGTGGAAAGATCGGTTTGCCGATTTTGTGCGTTTCAACATATTGCGTATGTGGATATGTATCGACGAGGGATACATTCCACCGACCGCTGAGATAGAGGGGCGACGGAAGGTTGTCACGTATTCGAAAATGAAGGACGATGACAAAAAACTGTTTGAAGCTGAGAACCGAGCATACGCTATCATACGAATGGCGTTACCTCAGGACATACTACACACTTTCCGCAATCAAAAGACATCGAAGGAGCTTTGGGAGACGTTGGAAAAGAGGTGTGAGGGTAATCCGAGGGTTCGGAGGAAGCGTATGGAGTTGCTGAAACAACAATTTGCGATTTTCAAGGCTTTGAAGGATGAAAAGCTGGATGACACCATCACACGCTTTTATCATCTGCTAACAGAGCTAGAAAGTCATGATATTGAGTATAGTGACACAGAAAAGAATAATAAGCTTCTGGATGCCTTACCAGCCAAATGGGCGATGTACGTGGCTATGATTAAGCTTGATAAGGATAAGTACTATACTCAATCTCTGGAGGATGTGGTGGGAACGCTGAGGGCGTATCATTTCGAGCTACTGAAGGCCGAAACGGATTATGAACAAGTCCAAAATCCAGCCATGTATTTTGGAAAATCAAAACCTTCAGTGGCAGCTGATATGAAGACAGCTACAGCCTTTTTCACTGGAGAAACGTTGTCACCAGCAGAGCCTGACGACGCACAGAATAGAGCTTTCTTAGGGTTTGGTAGACCGGAAGAATAGCAACATCAGGCAACACCGCCATCAACATCTCAGGGCTACTCTAAGATGCCCATGAGCGCTAAATCGGCCGAAGAACATTTGAATTTGTTGGCTTCATTTGTGGCCGCATATGGAAACTGCGTTCAGGGTAAAATAAACGATCTTGCACTCTGGGATGAAGATTACGATCAAGTAGACCCTGATGACCTTGAGGAGATGGATCTCAAATGGCAACTGGCCATGGTAACCCAACGGGTTATGCGATTCATCAAACGGACTGGGAGAAACCTGAATATGAATAACAAGGGGATTGGCTTTGATAAGTCCAAGGTCCAATGCTACAACTGTCAAGGCTTGGGACACTTCGCCAGAGAGTGTCAGAGACCGAAGGTAGAAAATTACCAAGGGCAGAATCAGTCTCAGGGACAGTATCAGAACCAATCTCAACAGAGATATCTTCCGAGTTCATCATCCAGTCAAGCAAACATAGCTGGTCTGTTATCTAACGTCACATCAGACAGACAGCTGGACGGTACTTACGACTGGAGCTCGCATCGAGAATCTAACGCTAGAGCCTTTTTGGCTGAAGTTACTGAGAGTGGATGTGAAGGAGAAGAGCAGAGCACAAGGGACAGCAGTCAACAAGAAAGCAGTCCGATGTGGGTGGAGAAGTCGGATGATCAGACGCTTCTGGTGTTTGCCGCTCAGATGGCCAACGTCGAATCAGATCATACAAAGGAGATAACCACAGGTCTAAACAACAAATGGTTCGTCGACAGTGGATGCTCCAGGCACATGACAGGGGAAAGAAGTCTCCTTACAGACTTCATGAGTGGGAATCGGGGATTTGTATCATTCGCGGGAAATAAAGGAGGAAACATCACGGGTACTGGAGTGGTCACTAATGGGACGATCAAGTTGGATCAAGTTTATCACGTTGATAAACTGGTTCACAATCTCATTAGTGTATCTCAAATCTGTGATAAGAAGAATTCAGTGCTGTTCACTGATACTGAAGTGTTGGTGCTAAAACCGGGGTTCAAGATTCCAGAAGAGTGGATATTGATGCGGGCTCCAAGGAAAAATGACTTGTACATGCTTGATATGAACAAGCCGGAAACTTTGATGGGTCCCATCTGTTTGTTATCTAAAGCTTCGGATACTGAATCGGTTTTGTGGCACAGGCGCATGGCACACTTGCACCTGAGAAAGATGAATTATATTACAAAACATGGGTTGGTGCAAGGTGTGCCTATGAAGAGTTTTCAGTTCGAGGATAAGTGTTTACCATGCAAGAAGGGCAAACAACATAAGAAGGCACACAAGTCCAAGACTCAGAACTCCATCACTACCACGTTTGATTTGCTGCATATGGACCTCTTCGGCCCAATCAACAAAAGGACTATAGGTGGTAGTTGGTATTGTTTAGTTATCACTGACGATTACTCACGATTTTCTTGGGTTTTCTTTCTAGGTACAAAGGACGAGACGGCTTCCAAGCTCATCGGGTTCTTAGACCAAGTGGAGAATTCCTATGGAACACGGGATAAAAGGCTTCGTAGTGATAATGGAACTGAATTTAAAAACACTGTAATTGGTGTATATTGCCTATCAAAGGGCATAGTGCATCAATTTAGTGCACCCTATGAGCCACAACAAAATGGGGTGGCCGAACGAAAGAACATGACATTGATTGAGGGAGCTAGGACTATGCTTTCGGATTCAAAGCTTCCTACCATGTTTTGGGGGGAGGCAGTGAATACTGCATGTCATATTTTAAACCGGGTCCTAACTGTCAAAGCTTTGAACAAAACCTGTTATGAAATTTTGAATAAACGGCCACCTAATTTAACTGGCTTCGAACCGTTTGGGGTACCATGTACTTTATTGCGAACAAAACTTCAACCTAAGTTTGGTGAAAAGGCTGACGAAGGATACTTCCTAGGTTATGTGCCAAACTCACCAAACAAACGGGTTTTTAACAAAACTAATGGTACAGTAGAGATTGTGTATAACATTGAAGTCACAAGTTATACACATGAACCCCAAACAGGTCCGGAATGGATATTTGACTATGATAAACTGTTTGAGTCATTTAACATTCCTATGGATGAAAATGCAGGTACTATCAAAAAGGACATGGCGACGTTGAATCTGAATGACGAAGGTCATACCTTTCCAAGGACTACATTTCAATCCACATCCGAGCGTACTTCAACTGAAGATGGATCTCCAGAAGTCATTGATCCAGAAGCACCTTCAACTGAGAATCAAACTCAGACAACAAATTCCAACTCTGAGGAAACTGTCCACGAGGAGGAAAATGTGGAATCTGAGGTTGTTCCCCCACTAGGTGAAATAGGATCTAACTTAGGAGATAATCTGAGAGTTGAAGAGATAGAGACATCTAGGATCAACAAGAACCATCCTATAGAAAGCATCATAGGAAATCCTAATGAGGGTGTGAGGACTAGGAGTAGTTTAAATAACAACATTGTGTTGTTGTCGATGATAAATGACTCTGAGGCCTTCCATACCTGCCTCTATTCTTGTTTCATCTCGCAAGTAGAGCCGAAAAATGTGCAAATGGCACTAAAAGATAACTCCTGGGTTGAAGCGATGCAGGAAGAACTCTCTCAGTTTAGGAAACTAGAAGTGTGGGAGTTAGTTCCATTACCTCGAGGGGAAATTGCCATAGGAACCAAATGGGTTTTTAAGTGCAAAAGAGACGATCGGGGTATAATCACTCGCAACAAAGCTAGGTTAGTTGTATAGGGTTTCAACCAAGAGGAGGGAATCGATTACAATGAGGTGTTTGCGCCAGTAGCAAGGCTGGAAGCAATTCGTTTGTTTCTGGCTTTTGCTTCCTTCAAGGGCTTTAAGGTATATCAGCTAGACGTTAAGAGTGCTTTCCTCTATGGGAAAGTGAAGGAACTGGTGTATGTAGAACAGCCGCCTGGGTTTACAGATCCGAAATATCCAGACAGAGTATATCGATTAGATAAGGCTTTGTATGGATTGCATCAAGCACCTAGGGCGTGGTACGAGACTTTATCCAACCATCTGTTAGAAAATGGGTTTGAAAGGGGTAGGATAGATAGTACGCTGTTCGTTAAGCGAAAGGGAGAACACTTCATCTTGGTACAAGTGTACGTCGATGATATCATCTTTGGATCATCAGACGAACAAATGTGCAAGGATTTTGAGAAGGTGATGAAGTCGAAATTCGAGATGAGTGCAATGGGTGAGTTGAATTTCTTTTTGGGTTTGCAAGTTGACCAGAAGAAGGAAGGAATGTTTATCCATCAGACGAAGTATGTCTACAACATATTAGAACGCTTCGGGATGGAAGGGACGAAACTGACAGCCCATTTCAGCACGCCGATTCAAGTGAATCACAATCTCGGACCGGGTACTGAAAGTGATACCGATGTGGATCCGACGTTATATCGGGCCATGATTGGATCACTTATGTATTTAACTGCCTCAAGACATGATATTATGTTTGCTATTTGTATTTGTGCTAGGTTTCAAGCTAATCCGAAAGAGATGCACATGAAAGCTGTGAAGCGGATTCTACGATACCTCAAGTCGAAACCGAAGCTGGGACTTTGGTATCACGCGGAGGGAGATCTGGAATTTGAGGCATTCACGGATTCAGACTACGGAGGATGCAGCTTGACGCGTAAGTCAACAACTGGCACTAGTACAAAATATGTCTTCCGTCACGTTAAAAAACTGTGGCCATAGACCTTTGTCCACAGTTTTATTTTTCATTCAAATCGTGACCAAAGGTCGCATCACTTTTGGTACCTTATGGCTACATTTAATATTCGTGACTAAATCACATGTAAAATCGTGGCCATAGCATAAAACCGTGGCTATATGGTAACAATTTCTATATAGTTGTGGTCTATATTTTTTAGTAACCGTGACCATAAAATACTTTTAGTCACAATTTATTTTAACACCATGACAGTTGGATACATTCAGACACACATAAACAATTAAACCGTGACCGTAGGGTACACTTAGACACACATAATTTATTAAAATGTGACGATTGGTTGCAATTGGACATACATAAAGTATTAAACCGTGACAATTGATACATTTTGACAAACAAAAATAATTACACTGTGACCATACCATTATTTTAGTCACTTAATAATTCGTTTATTCATGACAATTGCTTACTTTTAGACACATGCAACAATACAATCTGTGACCATTAAATACTTTTTTTTTAACAGCAAACTATCCTACTCCTACTCCTAAACTACTCATTTACCACAAGACTTACTTTCACCACCTAAATATCGACTTGTCTTTGACCGGAGTCGAACCCGTGACCTCTCACTTGTATCTCCACCCTCTTACCGCCAGGCCAAAGGCCCTTTGGTGACCATCAAATACTTGTTGTCACATTATATTTCTTTTAAAATCACTATTGTTCCTTTTAGATCCATGTAAAAAATTAAACCGTGACAATAAAGTAGTTATAGCGACATTTTTCTTAAACTGTGACAATTAATAACCTTTAACCACACAAAACTAACTAAATCGTGACCATAAAGTAGTTATAGCCACATTTTGCTGCTTTTATTATGACAATTAATAACATTTAGCAACTGATAAAAAAATAAGTCGTGACCATAAACTACTTGTAGTCACGATATTTTTTCTTTTATCATGGTTAATGTTTAGTTTTTGACACACATAACACAATTAACCATGACCACAAAATACTCATATTAACAAGTTTTTTTAACTATGACAATTGATAACCTTTAACCACACAAACCAAAATAAATTGTGACCATAAAATACTTATAAATACATTTTTGTTCTTTTATCATGGTTAATGTTTAGTTTCAGACACAATAATATATTAAACTGTGACGATAAAATACTTATAGGGAAAAACACTTAAACCATGACCACCGATTACTTTTAGTCACACAAACCAATTCTTCGTGTGACCATAAAGTACTTATAGTCACTGTTTTTTCTTTTATCATGAAAACTATTACTTTTACACACTAATAAGAAATAAACTAAACCATGATCATTAGAAAAATATAGTCACAACATTTTTTTGTCATGGCTATTGTTTATTTTTAGTTACATAAAAACAATAAATTGTCACGTTTAAATATTAATAGTCACAAATTTGCTTAATCCGTGACAAAAAACCCCCTTATATTGATTTTTTTAATGTGAGATTGATAGCTTTTAGTCACAAAACAAATTAAATCGTGACTTGAATGTACTTATAATCATATCTTTTTCATTTTACTATTACTATTGTTTACATTTAGACACACATAAAAACTTAATCGGTCACCTTTAAATATTAATAGTCACTTGCTTGTGTGTCTTAAACTGTGACCGAAACATAATTATGGTGATATGTTTTTTTTCTTAAACCGTGATCATTAATTACTTTTATATACATAAAAGAAATTAAATCGTGACAAAAAAAATACTTAGTCACATTTTTCTCTTACATCAGGAATATAAAAATACTTTTACACACACATAAGAAACTAAACCGTGACTATAAAATACTTATAGTCACAATAATTTCTTATTTCATGACAATTGTTTACTTTTGGACACACTTAATGAACTCAATCATGACCATTAAACACTTATAGTCACAATGTTTTTCTTTTACCATACGTGGCTAATGAACTCCACCCTTTGGTCACACAAAGCGATTTCGTAACCATATAAGTTAGCCTTCTGTCACAGTTTATTCATGTGACTAATTCCACCATATAATTTAGACTCATACAATTAGACTTCAGGGTGTCCCTTTGGTCACCGAAAGAGATTTCCGTGAACATATACATATTTATCGTCACAGTTAATAACCATCACAAGATTATAATAGACATCCAACAAATAACTGTGACAAACGATGACATTTGGTAACAATGTGGCAACCGTGACAAGTCTTTGTCATGATCCTTATGTTAAACCGTGGCTTAAGGTTTGAATGTGATTTGCAATGGTCACAGTTATTGAGATAAACTGTGGCTATCATAATAATACAAGATCATATATGACCCTTTAGTCACGTCAATAACAAAAACTGTGGCTAGGCAGTTTGGACAAAACCGTGACCATAGGTCATTTTTGTACTAGTGTGGAGGTTGTCAGTTCCTAGGAGGGAGACTGGTTTCCTGGCAATGCAAGAAACAGACGTCAGTAGCCGTGTCAACGTGCGAGGCCGAGTATGTTGCTGTTGGTAGTTGCTGTTCATAGGTTCTGTGCATACAACAACAATTGCGGGATTACGGTTTGGCTTACACTCAAACTCCTATTAGGATAGATAACCAATCTACAATTGCTATAACAAATAATCCAGTTAAACACAGTAAAACAAAGCACATAGACATAAGGCATCATTTTATACGTGATTGTGCTGAAAAGAACTTAATCAAGTTGGTAAAAGTGGCAACGGACGATAATAATGCTGATTTATTTACCAAAGCTTTTGATAAGTCACGGTTTGAATGTAACATCCTCGGATTTAATTTATTGTAATTTGGGATAATTAGATGAATTTCTGTATTAAGTTAAATTATTAAAAATGTCTATGTATCCGGATATTTGGAAGTTGGTTGCTATTTTTGAGAAATTATGAAGCTTTGGAATTTTGAAATATTATTATGATTTATAATTGTTAGTAAGGATAAAATTAAGACAAAATCAGTATTTAGTGGGATTAGATAAGTTGAGGGGTTAAAAGTGACAAAAGTTGAAATTAAGGAATAAAAGACCATTGGTCTTTCATTTGTATGATATCTCTCTCTCTCTCTACAACTAAAGAATTCTCTCCATCTCTCTCTAAATCCTTGCTGAAAATTCGAATTGAGGAACAAAATTCGTGGATTAAACCAGGAAATTAACAAGATTCAAGTGGAAATCAAGGTAAGAATATTATATCTCAATTTGGGGTTTTATTTTGAAGAATAAAGAAACAAAATTCGGATTTTTAAATCTGAAAATTTGTAATGCATGTTGGTTATAGTAGTTGGAAGTCATTCTTGGAAGATTACTGAAGCTTAGGAAACGAGAATCAGCGGTTAATTCGTCCAAAAAGGTAACAAAATCTGAATTTTATGAAGTTTTTGGGTGTTCTTGAGTTTTTGCTCATTTTTGGTCAAATCTGGACGAAATGGGATGTTAATGTTATGGAATATGATGTCTAAACACTCAATATATAGTAATAAGTTAAATGTATGGATTGCATGTTGTTAGATTTAAGTTTTGGAAATTTTTACTTAAAATCCGTAAGTTGCGAACTACAAACCTGCATGTGAACTCGGCGAGTTCAGGGGGAACTCGGCGAGTTCTCAAGAGCAGTTTGAATAAATCTTAAAAAATTCATAAGTGTTGGATCCGAATTCGGTTAGGACCCGAATTCGGATGAGACCCGAAATTTGGATAGGACCGAAATCAATTTAAGAACCGAACTCGGATGGGTCCGAATTCGGATGGGTCAACCCAATCCGGATGGGTCCGAAATTCAGTCAAAGGTCCGAAATCCGGATAGGAACTCGGCGAGTTCCTTATGCCTACTCGGCGAGTTCATTCATTTTTGGGAAATTTGGATGGGTTTAAAAGGACCCGAATTAATAGTCAAATAAGCACACTTTAGGGATATTGTTGGTACCATATTAAGGTATATAATGAAGGGTTATTTGAGAATAATAACACCTTGAATAACGGTTTATAATATGAGTTTCGGATGACGTTTCCGAATGTTGTAGCACTTTATTGTATACAAGTTGATGGTAAATTGTTAAAGAACATATAATGATAATGTGTTTTCATTATGGAAATGAAATAGGTCCCTTGTGGTGTTGTTTAACCCACAGTGGGGTACTTTGTGGATCCGGTTGAAATTCCGAGGAGAAATAATATTGCTTAAAGAATAATAACGCACCCACTGTGAGTACCTTTGAATTTAACATTGCTGCATCTGCATTATGTTTGCATTGCCTGCTGAGGCATGTTGTTTCATATTCGTTTGGCACTCTACTAACATGCGTATATGTTGATGCACATTCATACTTGTTGCATGTCCGTTCATTTGTTGTGCATCCTTTCGATGGACCTGCGTGGTCGCATCTGTACTCTGATGTTACTGTGCTATATGACCAAGAGTTTGACACCTCTGTGGTCAAGATAGACAGTAAGTCATCCCCGATGTAATGTCTGCCTCAGATGGTTGGTTTTCTTATGCCGAGTGTCAGCTCGAAGGAGCTGCGGCTCGGGTTTGCGTACTTGGAGTACATGTGGAGTATACGGTATGTGTTACCGCGGTTACTCTGGGTGGCATCATAATGATTTGTAGAATGTGTAAAATCATATGGTATTCACTAAGCTTTAGCTTACGCCTTCAGTTGTTACATTTTTACAGGAAAAGGGAAATCCGCTGCGGGACCGTCTAGCTATGTCATCAATTGAAGTATTTGAAGATTTCCACTGTTTTAATTTGGTATTTGTTTTATGGAATCAATGTTGTAATAAATTTGGGGATGATGTAATACTTTTGGATTTGTAGACTTAGATGTGTAACCTATGTAGCATCGTAGGGTGTTTGTCAGATTTGTATTATTTTATTTGTATTTTTTTTGCTTCCGCACTTTAATTAAGATATTAGATCATTATGTTATCTGTTTGTTGGTTAATAATCCTGGGTGAATTGTAATTGGTGGTTATTGTGGCAAGGGTGTCACATTGAATATTTGATTCAACTAAATGGAATGCGCAACCCAGAGTAAATTGACCTTAGTAGAATTTTTATTTCCGTTTATAGCTGTAGTCTTTCTTTCTTTTTATAGTAAGTTTACTAAATTAGGATAGTTTCTATTTTTATATAGTTAGTAGTTTATGTTATTTTCTTGCTATTACTTATGAAAAACAAAAGAAAAAAGAGAGAAAACCATAAAAATTCAAAAAAAAAAGAGAATATCAGAAAAAGAGTTAAGTCTTAGATGCATAGGTTCAAAGTGACGAAAATTAGCATAGTCGTTACAAACTCTAAGTGTTTAGGCTTTCACACATAATGCACCTTAAATTATAAGTGTTGTACATTATCTAGTTAGATGTGTTGTCAGACATAATACATAGAGGGAGTCTCAAGGCTAATAAAATACTCAAGAAAAAGTCAAACGTGTCACTAACTTAGATGTATGACCAATCGGTCTTAATTTTTAGGTACGAGACATACAAACTTTGATTATAAATGAGGTATGCAAACTTTCTGGGGATGTATGGCAACATCAAATACATCTTAAAATGGAAAGCATAGAAAAATCATACAGAATTGAGAGTCAAAAACACGTAACTCTGTTGTACGTAAGTACAGACCTGTTGCCTCTGTTTTGATTCGGGTTAGCAAGATAAGTCGCTTTGTTGTACGTCGGTACAAACCTGTCACCGCTGTCTTGCTAGCTTTAAATATAAACCTTAAGACAAACTAAGACACTTTGTTGTATGTAAATACAGACCTGTGTCAGATGTTTGCCTTTTAAAAAAGTTTGCAAATACCAAAAAGTTAGAATCATTGTCTGTATGTCTTGATCATAAAAGTATGTCTATGTCTGAGTCACGTAAGATAATTTCATGATAAATAAAAAGGCCAAGGGATATTCCGAAATGTAGCATGTTTAAAGGGAAAATAATACCAACAATCGGCTAAAAGTGTATGTCACGCCAAACAATCAAAGGAATAAAAAATTCCTAACTGTGAAAGTTTAAGTACTGAAAGTGAGTATCTGACACCTCTATCTGATTGAACATTTCTTTGACTATGCTCGTCAAAAATATTTTGTTAAGTGTTTAGCATAGGTTATAAATGTTGAATAATGTCGTTTTAGTCTAAGTTCAATTTTTGTTCAAAATTTTAACTTTATTTTAATTTTATTTTATTTTTCTTTATTCTATTTTATTTTATTCTATTTTATTTTATTTTTAATTTTACATAGGAAAAAGGTCAAAAATTACTGAGGGTGCATTCATAGTTGAATAAAATAAAGATTGCGTGAAAATCTTGTGCTTAGGGTAAAACATTTGGCATAGTTTATTCCGTTACACGATAAGGTTGAAAAGGTTGAAAAAGTTGAATTTATTTCAAAAATTTTCGAAATTTTCAAAGTTTCAGAGTGAATTCGAGTCTAAGCCAAACTCGAATGTGGCAAGGCATCGAATCTGTCAGTAAACTCGAGAAGGGCAACAAACTCGAATGGTGTTGGTATAAATAGGTCAACAGTGATGATCATTAATTACCTTCTTTCGAATTTATACCTTCGAGTTTGTCTGGGCGATTTCGAATCTATTCTCGAGTTTGCCGTTTTCGATATACCCACTATTTATCGAGTTTCTGTTCGTTTGGGTTCGATACTACCAGTAGATTTAGGTATAACCAAGTGTATTGTACAAGATTTAGGTAGTTTTATAATCCATTTAGGCCAAAATCATTGAATTTTGAAGTTTTATTGGTAGAAAGTTCGTTTTTCAAAATTACAAACTTTGAACCGGTGAAAAGTCAAATTAACTACAAATATCATTGATTAGAACCTAGTAGGACTAATAGATGTGATTTTCTGAGTCTAACATGGTTAAAATCATGGATTTTTGTGATGATGGTGGCCGACTCCTTCGAGTCTGTTCTTGGACAGTTTCGAGTTTGTCATTAAACTCGAATAGGTCATTAAACTCGAATGGGTCATTAAACTCGAATAGATGTTCATTCGAATCTGTTGTTCGAGTTTGTCATTATATTTGAATTACTTAATTAAAATTTTAATTAAACTTGTAGAATTTCATAAGTGTTGGATTTTGTCCTTTTACAAGTTCAAAATAAAACAAATTTGAATTTAAACAAGTTTATTCATTTTTAATAATTCTAATATTTTATTTGATATATTGTGCAGACATGGCGGATAGAATATTTGTTCCAAAGCATAACATGGTCATTTCTCCTGACCATGCTATTCCTAAAGTGCAAGCCTTCCGCCAGATGGTGGATTTCTTGGTGGGGTCCAGAATCTCGTATGTGCTATCTCACAATATACAGATCGTCATTCCTTACGTGCGACAATTCTATGATCATCTGCAAGTAGATTGTACTGTCACTCCGACAGTTCTGAGGACAAGGATTGCTGGTAATCCTTTGGTATTTTCAGCGGATATTCTACGTCAAGTGCTTCAATTAGGCACTCAAGAGCAGGAAGATGGGCCTATTGATTTCCAACTATCAATCAGGCAGGCTGCCTTTGTAAGAATGGGCTATAGTGTGGATGTTACTAAGTCATCATATGTGAAAAGTGGGCTTATTGGCCAATGGCGATATCTAGCGCATGTGTTCATGGTCTGTTTTGCTGCGAAGAAAGCTGGGTTTGACTATATAGTTTCAAAGATCCAATCGGGGATGATCGCGTTAGTCTATAATCGAAAGTTCAGTTTTTCAGAGATGTTCTTCTCAGAGTTCATTCACCAGATAACAGCTCCGGAGCGGGAAAGATTTCTGCTTTACCCTCGTTTTGTGGTGATGCTAATCAGGCACTTCTTGCCAAATCTGCCGCAGCTTAACGATATTCAGAGCGTTGCAGTCATCGATAAGAGAATATTTGCCGATTGCTCCTCTCATCGAGGAAGGTTAGCTATCCCAGTAGAGGGACCTTTGTTTGGTGCTGTAATCGACCCGAACTTTGTAGCCCCTGAAGATGCCAACTGGGCAGGAGAGGTGCAAGTTCAACAGCAACAAAGACAGCAACAACCAAGCCCTCAACAACAGAGGAGAAGACAAAGGCCTTCCGCGAGTCAAATTCAGGCAGATAGGCCTTCTACAAGCTTACCTCAAGCGCCGGAAGAGGCTGGCCCTTCAAGTGCGCCATCAACATCTGATCCGACATTACAAACGTTGGAAGAGATTTAGGCAGCCGGTCCAAATGCTAATGAGGAAATAACTGCTGAATTAGTTGGAGAATTATTGGAGCCTCCGGAAGGAGAAGTTGACGTTTTTAGGCAAATTGATGAGTATCAACCTGAGCAAGCAGGTAATGACAAGTCATCTTTAGATGTTGAATCCGAGGAGATGGAAGAAATAGAAGCTGAAAAAGAAACAGGAGATCCGTTCATCCAAATGGGGACGTATGGATCACGGTTAGTAGTGACTGATGAAGAAGTTAGGAGGAAGAGAGCTTCAGAGGAGTCAGAGGACTCAGATTATGAAAAGGAAGAGGTAGCACCTTTGGTACATAGGCAACGGGCCAAACGCCATAGGTTCATGCAGGGAGGTTCCTCGGCCTCTGCTTCCCAGCCAGAAATACCTCAACCTCCACCTACTCAAACAACCATTCCACCACCACCACCACCCGTTGAACCATACATTCCATCGCCAATCATTCCAACCCCCATACAATCCATACCATCCACTTCATCCACTTTCACCGAAAATCAACGGTTTTCTGAGCTGAAAAGCAAAGTCGACTTCCAACAAGTCCAAATCTTCGGTTTGACAAAGGCTCTCGGAGAAATACAGAAGCATAATGCAAAAATAGACATCGAGAATGCCGAGTTGAAGAAAGTAGTGGGCAAGATTGAGGAAGAAAACTTAGAGCTTAAAACCTTTGTTGCTGATCAGTCGGCCGAGATACGATCAATGCGCTCCCTTATTGAGCAACTATTGAAAAACCTAAAGGCTTAGGGGGAGACAAGCTGCCGGGATCAGGAAGAGCTGCCCAGGGATGGAGATGATGACGGCAATGATCCCAGCGCGCAAAAAGATATTGAGCCAGTAGATTTTTCTGCTGCTCAACATGATGAGATTCAGGGGGAGCCGAGTCAGTCGGGAGCTGAAGGAGGAGAGGCTGGTTCCTCAAGAACTTTGGAGAGCGATATGATAGATGCGCTAAAAGATATTGAGGAAGAAATAATGGAATTTGATTTTGAAGATAAAATGGAGGAGTTGGAGGAAGGAGAATTCGTACCAGAGGAAATTGTTGATTGGCAATCTGATGACGAAGTGATAGAGGACGAGGACGATAATGTCAACGAGGTGATCATAAATTCACAACCTATCACGGAGTTGTATGTGCGCAATAATAAAAATGTGATTGACATAGATGACATCAAGATAGCCTCGGTCGAAGACTCAGAACTTGAAGGAGCAGAAAAGGAGCCATCTAGGGCTGAGTTGATGAAGCTTTGGTTCCGTAAGGAAGAGAAGAAGACAAAGCCAAAGATGAAGAAAAGAATGAGAATTCCGGGTGCTGGAAATCTCTCAGGACGAATTGTAAGCTGGTTCTTTGACCGAGAACTGCAGCTATTTATTTTGAAAAGGAGAGATGGTCTTCAATACTTGAGGCGAACACTGAAAGTATTCAATACACTGCCCAAGATTGAAGTGAAAGAGTTAGCCTGGAAGGAGCTGATTAATATTTGAGATGATCAGTATGCCGAAGTGATTGCAAAAATTATAAGGAAAGAAGGTCGGTCAGGAAAATTTGAACGACTCAAGGCAAGGACAGGAAAGAGGGTCGAGGATGAGTCGAGAATAGACCCTCATACAGGTAGGCCATGGGCCAGGATGGTATACAAACCTGTGAGATGTCTGAAGAAAGTGCCAATAAAATCGATGCCACAAGATGTTCTAGGCAACATGAAATGGTGGTACGTCGATAATGACACAGCTGAAGCAGTCATGGAAGATACACAGGATAAAGTGATTTTGAGCGTGTATGATCCACTGCACTTAATAAATCTATCGAAGGACGACCTGAAGAAGCTGAATGATCAACCTATCTTCTATCACGAAGGATGGAGGTCTGATGCCAGGAAGTACCAGAAGGTAGTAAAAGTATGTATAGATGCAGGACTATATGCAGGTAGTAGTATATATAGTTCTAAATACTTAATTAAAATGTAAATTGTTAGCTAGAAGCTATCGTCAAGGGAGAGTCTGTTGGTACACCCGTGTGACGATAGCAGTCTAAGTGTACTAGCATTTTGGTTCAAGTAATATTACAGAGTATTGGATATTTGATGTATGTGTTTATATATGTTTGATAGTTATTGATTGTATGTTTGAACTTGATGTAATGTATTACAAGAAGTTCAAACATAAAATCCAAAGATTAGGTCAAATATAAGTTGAATCATATAATCAAATATAAGTTGAACATGAGAAATTCGAATTTAGTGACAAATTCGAATTTAACATGGAGGCAGATTCGAATAGGGTAGATTCGAGAGTGTCAAGGGGACAAACTCGAATGGGCCTTGGGCCTGATTCGAGTTTGGCCCATGACAAACTCGAATGAGCCTCTATAATTAGGGATTAACTCGAATCATTAGTAGACTTTTGCAGAATTCGTGTGAGATTAAGCAAAAGGGCGATCTCGAGTTTATCAGTTTTGTGAGTGTTGTTTTAGAGAGAATCATCTCGTAGGTGCATTCGTGTTCGTCCGTACAGCGTTGTGATAGTCTCCGTGTTCCGTGTGAGAGTTGTTTCCGTCAAGCCGTTAACGAGGATTCCTCACTCGTTGACGGTGTCGCGTCTAGATAGATCTGTAGAGTCGAGACCTTACACCCCGACTGACCAAAATCAATTTTGGGGGCAGGAAGTGGGTCATGGCGTGACCATATGGTGGTCATGGTGTGACCACTGTGCCAGACAGGTCCCAAGTTCATGTTTTTGACATAAATGCACACCAAACTCCTCAAAACTTCCATCAATGCTTCTAACATTCGTAAGGGACTTTACCAACAATATATTTAGCATATTAAGGTCATTTAAACCCCTCTAAACATAATAGAATTATTTCATAAAATTTCATGATTCCTTGGAGCTCATACGGACTCCGAACGAGTCCGAAAACGACCGAAAGCTCCAACCGACAACACCGAGCTCCATTTGAGCTCGAATTCAATTCTAACCAATTCCATAGCATTGTTAAACATATTTGGGCTATCTTTAGACATTTAAATTACACCTAAGCATTAAAACTCAATCCCAAAATGTTTTGGAACTCGTTGTGGCATTTTACCGAACACTTGGTGTGCGGTTGAAGCCTAAAACGCCAAATTGAGTTCTTGCATGTGTTTTGTGTTACCCAGCATATTAAAACACTTTAATAACATAAATAAACATTTTCTAAACATATTGGCACCATAACGCCTCATTCCATGATTCCATGGAATTCGTACGAACTCAAACCGAGTTCTTAAATGGCAAATACCCAAATAAGCATTCGAAACTCCAATTGAGTTTCTACTAACTTCCATTCCACTCCATGGCCCTAAATAACATATTTAACTCATAATTTATCATATGAAACATGCAAGAACACTACAACCCATTTCCATCCACTATTGGAGCTCAAATGGAGCTCCAACTTGGGTTTTCACTCCACATAACTAACTCAACCCAAATATTTACATATTTATGACTCAAATGATTCAATACACCATAAATATTACTATATACATGATTTTAGGGTCATTTACTAACTCAATCATAAAAACCCACTTAGGCTTGTGTTCTTTAAAAATGAAGAACACATTGGAGAAGAAGAAGAGAATGAACAAGAAAGTGGTATACCTTCCAAGATGACACCAAATCAAGATTTCTAGCTTTAATCCTTCACTCTTGAAGCTCAAACAAGAAAACCCTAGGTGTTCTCTCTTGTTTTCTTCTAAATGTGAAAAAGATGAAAAGTGAGTGTGTGTGTGTGTGTGTGTGTGTGTGTGTGTGTGTGTGTGTGTGTGGGTGTGTTGCGATCAAGTGAAGAAAAGGGGGGGGGGGGAGTTTGGCCAATAACCAACTTTACCCCTCCTACTTTAACTCCACACACACATAAACCCTTAACAAAAATGCATCCATTTTATGTAAATAACACAACAACCTATAATACTTTAATTCATATTCATGCTAATTATAACAAAGTATTATATTAATAACTCAAATATTATAATTAGCTATTCTTAATTGTCTTACAAATTTTGGGGTGTTACATCAAGTGAAGTTTTTCATAGACCATTACTCCAACGACCTTTTGGTACAGCTTTGAAGATGACAAATTGTGGTGGTTTTGGTAGATTTGCTTTGATTTTATGATGACGTGTATTAGACTAGTTTGTACCCTTTATGTAACATTCATCTTTTGGACCTGGTACGTGGATTTATTCTAGTGGATAAATATTTTAATAATATTGGGTTGGTCCAATTATATCCTGTTTCATGGATTGATACGTGTCGGGATTGGGATTGCGTGTCTCCTGGTTATAATTTTAGTAGATGAATTATATATTTGGGATCACGGGATTAAATGGTTTAAATGGGTATATATATTGAAAATGGGATATCGGGTTTGGGTTAACGGGTTCGGGGCTTGCTAAAAATAGAAAACGTATATGGGTTGCTTTCCGTTCTATCTTCCTTCATTTAGAAAGACCTAAAGGTGTAAAGTGTGTATGTGTGTGTGAGACTCCAGCAGCAAAAACCCTTCCAAAAGCAAGGATTGATTCTGGGATTTGGCCTCCAAAGCATCATCTCCATCTTTGAGGGTGTTCTTGAGTCAAGGAGGTAAGAAACCTTAAATTAATTGTTGAAATTCGAGATATGGGGTGTGGGTTTGTATAAAATATGTTCAGAGGGTGTAGAGGGTGGTTATATACTGATTTATGTGTTTATTTGGAGCTGGAAAAGAGTTGGGAGGGATTGAAACCTCCTGGATATACCTGAAAATCGAAGAACAGTGATGACTTCAGGCGCTGGGTAGCGGCGCGACTAGGGCTGGGGCGGTCCGGCCGGCGGTTGAGCCGGGTTCTGCTCGGGGTTTTCGATTGGGCTTCATAGGGGTGTTTGGGTTGGGTTTTGAGTCGGCATTCGTTGGGATTTCTGGTCGGGTCTCGGTTGGGTTTCGGGATTCCGTCGAGGGTGTTCGGGGCCGGGTCGGTTACGGGTTTATTGTTATTCGGTTGTATGTGTCAATTGGGATTGAGATTAATGGTTGGGCTCCGTGTGTTTACTAGGACGAGCAGACAGCGGGCCGAGTTTGATCATGGAGGGTAGAGTTCCATGGACCAATCAGGTGAGTAATCGAGTCTTTTTCTAAACGCGCGCTTTCTTTCGAGTATTTAGCAGTGTCGTTATTATTTGTGCGTGCCATATATTTCAGACAGGGATGTGAACCTCATGTATATTTCTATCCTTTTTATATGTGTTGTGTATGAGATATGAGATCTATTCCAGGGGTCCGTGATGAGTCCCATACGGACAGTGATTCGCGATACGGGATCGCGCGGGTTGACTGTCCCTAACAGTCCTTGTGGCGTCTACATACGGAAGGGCCTGTGGCCGGGTCACTCCTCTTCTACAGGGTTGTTGCTAATCACCGCTGCGTGCGGTGTGTTGGTCGGGGAGGGGTCCCCACAGGGATTGTGTTATGGTGCAGATCTCATAGTTGTGTTATCATACCTGAGATGCATGTTGGGCAACAGGGACATGGACTGTGTGTGCTATGTACTATGTGTTTCTGTGCAGTGTCTAACCCTCGCATGCTCACGAGCTTTATAGCTCACGTCTTTGAGTCTAACATGTTCAGGGAATCAGAAGGGATCTCAGTAGCAGTCACCGAGGTAGAGCCAGGGTTGAATTGAAGATCTGATACCTGTTCTGTGAAATGTTAGAACTGCATGTGATAGTATTTCGGGATATTGTATTAGTATGTATATCTAATGATCAGGGATGTTATGTTTAGTTTGATCTGGGATTGCAAATGTACTGAATGATGTTTAATCCTTGTGTATAAAGTTTTAAATTATCCATGCTCTGCATTATCCTATGATACGTGTGTTATAGATTTTCTGCGTTATTGCCACTTATGATATTGTGTTGACGTGTCATTTCTGGGATCGAGAGGGGTTTTATCAAAGCTTGCGGTTTGAAGCTTGAGTATCGTTAGTGAATGCTTGACTTAAAACCTTGTTCCGATCCATGGGAGATCATTTTGCGGTTTATATTAGTGGATTAACCGACCAAGCTAATTGTATGACGCTGGGTGATTTGGTTATGGTATTTAACTATTTTGATTTGTGCAGATCATTATGGTAGGTCAGGGAGAGGGATCCGGCGCGGGTAAGCCGGCTGGTGATGAGTACATCCGCAAATCAGAGCTACTTGATGTTTTAGCAGAGTTTTATAGACAGCAGCGGGAGCAAGAGCAGGGTCAGGGTATGGGACCAGTTATTCCGCCTACTGGGACTGAGTCAGGGGGTGGTGCTTCTTCTTCTACTCAGCGGGGCGGATCCTTCAAAGACTTCATGACAGGGGCCCCACCGCAGTTCAGGGGTGACGGTGAGCCGGGGGGTGGCTATTGCTTGGGAGCGAGAGATCGAGGCTGCTTTCCGGCTAGCCCATGTGGATCCGAGAGACATGGTTGGTTATGCAGCTTATCAGTTATGGGGAGGGGCTTCCTAGTGGTGGAAGTCGATAGAGTCTTCGATGACGCAGTCCGCCGCATATGCCATGACTTGGGAGCAGTTCAGGGCCGTTTTTGAGCTCCAGTATATTCCTTGGGATGATCACAGAGATATGAGCGCCGATTTTTGCATTTACATCAGGGCAGTATGACCGTCCAGCAGTATGTCGATCGGTTTAACGAGTACTCACAGTTTGCACCTCAGCATGTCGACACAGAGAGCCGAAAGGCTAACGCGTTTATCGATGGTCTCCGATCGGATATCCGTGAGTTTGTGGGGGAGCATGATACCCCCTACGTTTGCTAGAGCCCTTGAGATGGCCCGTATGACGGAGCGAGAGATTCTTAAGCAGAGGGAACAGCCCTCTTCCCAGAGACAGCGCATCGGGACATCCGAGCAGCCATCGAGTGTATGGAGGTCCTCTAGGGACGCTCCCGGTGATCAGCGTCCGGATCAGTGGCAGTTCTTAGGGCAGGGTTCGGGACAAGGGTCCGGGCAGAGGCGTGACCGAGATAGGGGCAGAGATCGCAGATCGAGGCGACAGGGTCAGAGTCAGGGATCGGGGGCTTAGAGTCAGAGCAGTGTGGGACAGGGGTCCCAAGCATCAGTTTCAGAGACTATCCGGAGCCGGGACCAGCGGTTCAGGGGGACAAGGCAGAGCCGGTGTCGTCTAGTCGTCGCGATTCAGTTCCGAGAGGCCGAGGGCGGGTATTTCAAGCAACCGCAGAGGAGGCAAGGGATGCCACAGACATCATCTTGGGTACGTATATTCTGAATGGACTTCGAGCTCGTGTTTTATTTGATTCTGGGGTGGATCACTCATATGTATCTGTTACCTTCTGTGCATATTTTACTGTGTCTTCTTCTCCCCTATCTGTTCCTTTGGTTGTTGAGAGGGTTGATGGGTGTAGTGAGTTAAGTATATCTGGACTGTGCATTAGAGATAGACTCTCATCGGTTTCTGATTGACTTGTTACCCTTGAGATCAGTAGCTTCGAGGTGATTGTGGTTATGGATTGGTTGACGGCCAGACGGGCTGACATTCTGTGTGCTAAGAAGATCATCCGCATACCCATTTCTGATAGTGAGAGTGTTACCGTATACGGGGAACGACGTAATGGAGTGATTGGGATTGTGTCTATGGCTAGGGCTCAGAGATATGTGTCCAAGGGATGCGAGACCTTCCTAGCTTATGTGGTTGATGCGAGGAAGGAAAAGAAGACCTTAGAGGATATTCTTGAGATCCGTGAGTTCCCTGAGGTATTCCCAGAGGAGTTTCCTGGGTTACCGCCGGATCGCCAAGTGGAATTCCGCATAGACCTTGTTCCTAGGGTGGTGCCGATTGCTAAGACGCCTTATATGCTGGCACTGACAGAGATGCGAGAGTTGATGTCTCAGTTGCAGGAGTTGTTGGATCGTGGAATTATCCGTCCTAGTTCGTCACCGTGGGGAGCACCGGTGCTATTCGTGAAAAAGAAGGACGGCAGCATGGCGAATGTGTATCGACTACAGGGAGTTGAACAAAGTAACGGTGAAGAACCGTTATCCGCTTCCGCGTATCGACGACTTGTTTGATCCGCTCCAGGGATCGAGCTTCTTCTCCAAGATAGACTTGCGATCTGGGTACCATCAGTTGAGGGTTAGGGACGAGGATGTGTCAAAGACAGCGTTCCAGACTCGTTATGGGCACTACGAGTTCCTTGTGATGCCGTTCGGTTTGAATAACGCACCCGTGACTTTCATGGATATGATGAACAGGGTGTGTAGATCTATGTTGGATAGACTTGTGATAGTCTTCATCGATGACGTCTTGATCTACTCACGGAACGCAGGGGACCACGAGCAGCACCTTCGAGAGGTTTTAACCATGCTGCACATGGAGAAGTTGTACGCGAAGTTCTCCAAATGTGAGTTTTGGCTACGTAAGGTGCATTTTTTGGGGCATGTGGTCAGTGCTGAGGGAATTAAAGTGGATCCGACCAAGATTGAAGCAGTGATGAGTTGGGAGCCACCGAATTCAGTGCCAGAGATTCATAGTTTTCTGGGTCTTGTCGGGTACTAAAGACGCTCTATATAGGACTTTTCGAGGATTGCCTTGTCGTTGACGAGATTGACGCGGCAGTCCGTACCGTTTGAGTGGTCCTAGGATCAGGAGCGTGCATTCAGAGAGCTGAAGACCCGGTTGTGTCAGGCTCCAGTGTTGGCCATGCCAGAGGGTACCTATGACTTCGTAGTTTATTGTGATGCTTCGGGATCAGGGTTGGGCTGTGTCTTGATGCAGCGAGGGAAGTTAATCGCTTATGCTTCGCACCAGTTGAAGACCTATGAGAGGAATCCTACAGTGCATGATGTGGAGTTAGACACCATCGTGTTTGCTTTGAAGATTTTGCGGCATTATCTGTATGGATCTCGGTTTATTGTGTATGCCGACCATAAGAGCCTTCAGTATTTGTTTAGCGAGAAGGAGTTGAACATGCGACAACGGCGTAGTCTGGAGTAGCTCAAAGACTACGATTGCGAGATTCAGTACCACCTGGGTCGGGCTAATGTGGTGGCTGACGCGCTGAGCCGTAGGGCGTGCGGCCAGACTATGATTTCCAGTGCTTCGAGGCTTGAGATTACCTCGACATTGACAAACAGTCTGAGATTAGCGCAGCAGGAGGGCCTGCGGGGTGATAATGTGTAGCGGGAACGTCTGACTAGGCAGCTTGATGCATTGATCAGAGACGATCGAGGACTGTTTGTGTTTCACGATAGGGTTTAGGTTCCAAGGGTTGGAAATCTGCGACAATTGATTCTTGATGAATCGCACCGATCGAGGTTGTCAGTGCATCCAGGGAGCACTAAGATGTACCGTGACCTTCGTGACTTCTACTGGTGGCCGGGAATGAAACAAGATGTGGGCCGATATGTAAAGCAGTGTATGACCAGTCTGAGGGTCATGGCCGAGCATCAGAAGCCACACTGTCATCTTCAGCCGTTAGAGATCCCCGAGAGACGAATAGTGCGCACTTCTTAGCGGTTCGGGGCACTATCACCATGGATTAGTTAGCGAGGCTGTACATCAATGAGGTGGAACCACGGCATGGGATTCCAAGGTCGATTACTTCGGATAGGGATATGTGGTTTACGTATTGATTCTGGCAGACTATCTAGCGGGAATTGGGTACCAGGGTTCAGCTGAGAATGGCGGGCAGACCGAGCGTACCAATCAGACCCTCGAGGATATGTTGCGAGCGTGTGCTATTGACTTCAGTGGTAACTGGGACGTGCATTTGCCATTAGTCGAGTTCGCGTATAATAACAGCTATCACACCACGATTAAGATGGCTCCGTTTGAGGCACTATATAGGCGCAAGTGCCTGACCCCAGTGTGTTGCGGCGAGGTCGGTGAGCGACCTATTAGCGGGCCGGAGTTGTTACAGGAGACCAGTGATAAGGTGGCTGTGATTCGGGAGCATATGAGAGTCGCCCAGAGTCGTCAAAAGAGCTATGCTGACCGCCGTCTGACCGAGCTAGAGTTTCGCGTTGGGGATCGAATTCTGTTGAAAGTGTCACCATGGAAAGGGGTTATCCAATTCAGGCATCGTGGGAAGCTGAGTCCGCGCTATATAGGGCCGTTCGAGATTGTTGACAGAGTCCGGGATCAGGCCTATCGATTGAGATTGCCTCCAGAGTTAGTCGGCGTGCACGATACCTTTCACGTGAGTCATCTACGGAAATGTCTGGCCAAGGATGATCAGTACGTGCCCCTATCAGAAATTACAGTCGATGATCAGCTACGATATGTGGACAGCCCGAGGCCATTACCGATGGGAAGATCAAGAAGCTGAGGAATAAAGAGATTGCCTTGGTACTCGTTCAATGGAGATATCATAAGGGTACCAACGCCACATGGGAGCCCGAGTCAGAGATGAGATCGAGATATCCTCAGTTGTTTCAGAATTCGAGTTAGATTCTGGGACGGAATCTCTTTAAGAAGGGAGGATTTGCAACATCCGTCTTTTGGACCTAGTACGTGGATTTATTCTAGTGGATAAATATTTTAATAATATTGGATTGGTCCAATTATATCCCGTTTCGTGTATTAATACGTGTCGGGATTGGGATTGCGCGTCTCCGAGTTATAATTTTAGCGGATGAATTATATATTTGGGATCACGGAATTAATGGGTTAAAAGGGTGAAAATATTGAAAATGGGATATCGGGTTTGGGTTAACGGGTTCGGGGCTTGCTAAAAATAGAAAACGTATATGTGTTGCCTTCCTTTCTATCTTCCTTCATTTAGAAAGCCCTAAAGGTGTAAAGTGTGTATGTGTGTGTGAGACTCCAGCAGCAAAAACCTTTCCAAAAGCAAGGATTGATTCTGGGATTTGGCCTCCAAAGCATCATCTCCATCTTTAAGGGTGTTCTTGAGTCAAGGAGGTAAGAAACCTTAAATTAATTGTTGAAATTCGAGATATGGGGTGTGGGTTTGTATAAAATATGTTCAGAGGGTGTAGAGGGTGGTTATATACTGACATATGTGTTTATTTGGAGCTGGAAACGAGTTGGGAGGGACTGAAACCTCCTGGACAGACCTGAAAATTGAAGAACAGGGATGACTTAAGGCGCCGGGTCGCGGCGCGACTAGGGCTGGGGGCGGTGCGGCCGGCGGTTGAGCGGGGTTCTGCTCGGCGTTTTCGGTTCGGTTTTGTAGGGGTGTTTGGGTTGGGTTTTGAGTCGGGTTTCATTGGGATTTTTGGTCGGGTCTCGGTTGGGTTTCGGGATTCCGTCGAGGTTGTCTGGGTCCGGGTCGGTTACGCGTTTATTGTTATTCGGTTATATGTGTCAATTGGGATTGAGATTAATGGTTGGGCTCCGTGTGTTTACAGGGACGAGAAGACAGCGGGCCGAGTTTGATCAGGGAGGGCAGAGTTCCGTGGACCAATCCGGTGAGTACTCGAGTCTTTTCGAAAACGCGCACTTTCTTTCTAGTATTTAGCGGTGTCGCTATTATTTGTGCGTGCTATATATATGAGACAGGTTCGTGAACCTCAGGTATATTTCTATCCTTTTTATATGTGTTGTGTATGAGATATGAGATCTATTCCAGGGGTCCGTGATGAGTCCCATATGTACAGTGATTCGCAATACGGGATCGCGCGGGTTTACTTTCCCAAACAGCCCTAGTGGCGTATATATACGGCAGGGCCTGTGGTCGGGTCGCTCCTGTGTTATAGGGTTGTTGCTAATCACTGCTGCGTGTGGTGTGTTGGCCGGGGAGGGGTCCCCACAGGGATTTTGTTATGGTGCAGATCTCATACTTGTGTTATCAAACCTGAGATGCGTGTTGGGCAACAGGGACAAGGACATGGACATTATGTGCTATGTGCTATGTGTTTACGTGCAGTGTCTAACCCTCGCGTGCTCACGAGCTTTATAGCTCACGTCTTCGAGTCTAACATGTTCAAGGAATCAGAAGGGATCCCAACAGCAGCCGCCAAGGTAGAGCCGGGGTTGATTTGAAGATCCGATACCTGTTCAGTGAAATGTTAGAACTGCATGTGATAGTATTTTGGGATATTGTATTAGTACGTATATCTGATGATCAGGGATGTTATGTTTAGTTTGATATGGGATTGCGAATGTACTAAATGATGTTTAATCCTTGTGTATAAAGTTTTAAAATATTCATGATCTGCATTATCCTATGACACATGTGTTATAGATTTTCTGTGTTATTGTCACTTATGATATAGTGTTGACGTGGCATTTCTGAGATCGGGACGGGTGTTGCACTTTAATAGTTTAATTTGAAAGCTGTAACTTGTACTGAAACTTTATTAAAATTAATCCTAATGTTTGTACTGTAATTCATAATTCCGCAACTTAATTACTCTATCTTAGTTATGATTGATATCGTATTCCAAATGTGGGACCTAGACACTGAGGACTGCCCCGTAAGGGGAGGTCTTCACAAAATCCACTGACATCACGACTTATCGAGGAATGATCGGTTCCTTACTGTATTTAACTGCTAGTAGACCGTATATAATGTTTGCTACATGTCTTTGTGCTCGACTTCAAGCTGATCCTAAAGACTCACATTTGGCTGCCGTGAAACGAATTTTTCATTATTTAAAAGGCACGCCTAACCTTGGTCTCTGGTATCTGAATGGAACCAGTTTCGAACTAACTGCCTACTCAGATGCAGATAATGCAGGTTGCAAACATGACAGAAATAGTACATCGGGTCACATCCAGTTCCTCGGAGAGAAACTGGTAAGTTGGGCATCGAAGAAACAATACTGTGTTTCTTTGTCCACCGCTGAAGCAGAATATGTTGCCTTTGCAAGTTGCTGCTCACAACTGTTGTGGATGCACACTCAACTCCGAGACTATGGTTTCAGACTTAGTCGGATTCCAATCTATTGCGACTCCATGAGCGCAATAGCCATTACTGGTAACCCTGTACAACACTCTTGTGCTAAACACATAGATATTCGGTATCATTTTATAAAAGATCATGTTGAAGAAGGTACCGTAGAATTACATTTCGTAAACACTGAAAATCAGATAGCTGACTTGTTCACAAAACTTTTAGATGAAAAACATTTTAATTTTATGGTGAACAAGTTAGGTATGCTGAATTTGTTAACATAAATTAATTTAAAATGCAACATTTCTGCAAAGTTTATCTGCCTAATCAAAAGACAGATTTTCTTTTCGCTAATGTTACATTTTCTAATAATTTATGTTCCGTGTTTATGTATTTAATTCTAGTCCTTGTGTTAATGTTTTGTTTCTGTCATACTTTATCGGGAGGCATCCAGGTAAGTCTCCGAGTATTTTGAATTTCTACTTTTGCACACTCGGAGGGGGAGAAAGTATATTGTTAGTTGGTGTGTTCTATATTTTGTTTAAGTTAATTTTTTTAACTTATTAACAAGAAAATTTAAAAAGATTTTATTTTAATTTTTTTTGGTTTATTCTAAAGGAAAATCCAAAAAGATTTTGGTTTTACTTTTTTGTTAAGTGTATTTTATAAAATAAAATCCAAAAAGATTTTATTTTATTTTATTTATTTTAATTTATGTATTGTTAAAGTCATTTTTTAATAAAATCCAAAAATATTTTTTCTTAATTTTTTTTTCAAAACGAATTTCATTTTCGTTTTTAATTTACTTTTTATTTTTGTCTTTAATTTATTTTTATGCATGTTATATATTTTTTAAGGGGCATGGGTCGGGTTTTCCTATTTGGGTTTGGGGAACTAAGTTTTCAAAACATATATATAACCGCCCAAAAATCTCCTTTTCACTTGCATCTTCTTCACCACTCTCACCTTCAAGAACACACACACAAAGAACTAAAAAAGTCGCAACTGTTTCATCATCTATCAGCGATTATGAAGTTTTTAAAAGCGATTTCGTGTTTGAAAGTAAGTTCTATTTACGTTTACTCTGATTATTACGCATTTTCCTGTGAATATCAGTATACATAATCGGGTTTAAAAGGGGTTTTAAGGTCTGAAAATATGTTTTCCTCGTGAAAGGTTTTTTTCTCAAAATCACATGTTTGATCTAAAAACCTCATATCATAAGTTGTTTCTGGGAATGGCAAGTGAATTTTCATCTAAGTTAAATCAGACCTGCGAATCACGCCTTGTCCGGGAGTTACAACTCGCGGATATCCTTTTCATCCGTTGGATGGGTCTCAAATACCTCAAAGTTCACATGCTCGTCATGTTTTGTCCGGGAGTTGCAACTTGCGGATAAACCTCCATCAGCTCAAACATAATCAAAGGCTCAAATTTTCTAAGTCTAGTTCGCGGGTATAGTAACATCCGCAAGTTGCCACTCGCAGACTACACACCACCCGCAAGTAATCTTCAAAATTGGAGGTTTCTATCATGGTTCTAAGTCAAACATGTGGTTATAGCTTCATCCCCGAGTCACAACTCGCGGATAGCATTCCAACAGCAAGTCACCATCAAAGAGGATGTTTCTAAATGAGTCCATGTTAAACCTACGATGAAAGGCTCCTCCGCAAGTGACAACTTGCGGGTAACCCTCCATCCGCAGGTTGGGGTATTTCATGACTTAGAAATCAATTTCAAAACTGATCTTTCACTCAAATTCCATCCAAGAGTTGCAACTCTTGGATGACACTTCATCCGCGGGTTTTCTTCAAAATTTTTCTGTGTCTGGATGTTTAAAGTGTTGAGCTTACTTGTTCAAAGGTTTTAAATCTTGTCTAACATTGTTTCTTGTGAATTAATCTGAGTTGGGACTGGTCTTGCAGACTTTGGTTCTTCAGATGGACTTTTCTCACCGAGAAGTATTCTGTAGAAGCCCTTTAACAAAGCAGATGAATTCTAACAAACGCCTAAAACAAGAAACATATTTGAACGAGTCATATATTCACTGCAAACACAAATCTGACTTTCAAATGTTTTGACAGGCACAATGGCATCTCATTCTCACTCTGGAGAGTATGTACCACCCCCGAGACCCCAACACTCAAACCCTAACCAACAATCCGACGAGGAAATAACCTCAAGGTCGGTAGCCCAACCCCCAGAGCCTCAGAGCGATCTTCCCAAGACAAATGTGGCTACCAATAAAACCAAATAATTTCCTCCTAGACCCAGCCTTCCTACATAAAACCGAAGAAGACCTAGCCATCCGCCTATCTAACCAAGTCGTCGAAGAGATCCTAATGGGCCACCGAATATCATATGCCCTTACCCCAGCCGACCCAGACCTCGTCCTCCTCAAGTCTATGTCCAGCAATTCTGGCACACCCTCACCTATCACCCCGAACCCAACAACGATCATATTACCGATGACATCAAGGACCACACCATAGAAATTCCCTTCCAAAAATTTCGCCACATCCTACGCTTCCCTTGTCGTCGTGATTTCCCAGGCCGTCCTGAATACGACGAAGAATTGCCTGAGGAACAAATCTGCAGAGAAATTCAACAACTGGGCTATGATGGCCATTTCAGTAAAGCTTAAGAATTTTTCCACCGCAAGCTGTTGTGCTTCTAGTACTACATGTACTCCATCCTCGACCGCTGCCTAACAGTGAAAGCCTCCGACGCCGATAGAGCAAGTCTCCAATACTCCGGATCTTTCACATCTTAGCCTACAACCGCCATCACAACTACGCTTGGACGCTGTGGACCGAACTGATTGAGGTCATTCAAGCAAAAGGACACGTGGAGCAAGGAAATTTGTCCCAGCACAACGGTTCCTTCAACTCATAATATCTCACTGCATGACGCAGATTCCGTACATCCGTCGCAAAGGTCATGAAGTCGGTGTGAGAGACTTTCAGATAAAGTACTTTCACGATCCTATCTCTCCCCCCGGGATACAAGTCAAGCCAATTCCAGAAGCGCTTCTCGCTTATGCAGATCAAGAATCTCAGGTCGTTAGGAATTATAGAGAGAGAGAGAGAGAGAGAGAGAGCTGCTCCGATGGCTCAGCCAGGACCAGTTGAGCCTGCCCAAGGAGCCAACCCCGAGATGTTAGGTTTAGGGGGATTGTAGAGAGAAAATGAAAATGAGAGGGGCGAAGAGGGTAGAGGGCTAGAGGTACCAAAAAAGGAGACAGAGAAAGTGAGGAAATGCACACTGCTCACTTTTCTCCTCTACAAATTCTGTCTCCACAAAATGACGATCAAGATGACGATGATGATGATGATGTCACTCCGCCGCCCAAGTTCCAACTCGCTCTCTTGCAACTTTGCGAGAGATAATCAAGAGTCGAGGGGGAGTTAAGACCATAGCAGAGAGCACAAAGCCACAAATAAGCTGGGCCGCCACATCTGGTACTGGCGCTCATGTGTTGGGTGTCGGTACTGAAGAAGCCACCACCAGCCCAGTGGTGCATGAACAAACCCCACCAAGCCACTCACCGGCTTCTCAACAAGCCGGTGTTTTATCTTCACGGGGATCAAGCACAAACACTATCCACAACTCACTTGAGGTTTGCGGATATTGAACAAGGCAGAAAATAGCCCCAGTCGCCGCCTTCAATTCAAACATAATCGAGTCCAGAGCCTCTTGTTATTGAGAAATCTTAGGCTAGGACACTCGATTTTCACAAGCAACCTCTGGGTGACATTGCCGGAACACTCGGAGCCGTGCACACTGAAAGTGCGCCGGTGATGATGAGTGGAAGTCTTGTCATGGCCACATCACAACCAACCATGAGCACAGACCATCAAGGGACCTCTACGGAGTCTCCCGAGATGCAAACCGAGAGCCTATGTGGCCTCGGGTTACACCCGGACTCAATGTCCAAAATCGAGTTCGCTGAGTTTAAGGCGCTAATGTCACAACAATTAAGTGACATGTTCACCTTTATGACTCATCAGCCGGTCATTCCACAAGCTCCCACCCTTGACGAAGCTAAGCACACCTTCCACTCTCTACTCAAGGCTTCATCAAATCTTTCTTCGACAAATGCCCTTCTTCTGGAAATATTAAATAATGAAGCTTCTGGATCTTCATCCTCTATATCAACAAATCCTCTGGTTACTCAAATGGGTGAGTGTTTAAAACTAACTGTTGAATCTTGTCAAGTTGCTGCCCAGGGTACCAAACGGAAGCATGATGATCAGGATGATCCTGATCACCATGAGGGGGAGAAAAGAGCCAGAGCCGCTGGCAAAGCTCCGATGATATTTAAAGAGTCAGCTTCGCCCAGTCCAAATCAATCTGTTCCATTTCGCCAAGCAGTGCCCCAGGAAGTAGAAGCAGAATTCCCAGCTGAGTCTCTTGAGGAATCAGTCTCAGGAGCTCAGCTAACTCTCGCTGTCTGGGAAGAACCCGAGAAATTCACAGCCTTCATTGAAGAAGAAGAGATATTGAAAGTTGTTCCCCTAAGGGTATTTGATCCTATAGAAGATTTTAAAATTGAATCCGATGAAGAGGAACAGGAAGCGAGAGAAGATAAATTGAAAGAGTCGCTGCGTATTGTATATGCTGGTGAAGAAGGGGTAGATCCACAAGAATTTGAATTGAGTTCCCTTTTAATGATCCAGTATCATCTTCACCATCTCCGTCTCTAGTTCAAGTGCCAACGCCTGTTCCATCTCCAGCTCCAGTTCAACCAGTCCAACAAGGCTCCAGCAGTCCGTTAATAATTCCGGTGGTTCCCGGCCAATTTTTTGAACCTGCTGAGTCTACACGAAAATATCCCATCTTTCAAGAGCAATCGGATGTTCCACCTCTTACCTCTACTGCTCCCAATGTCCTCAAAGAAATCACAAGGCTGCAAGCGGGGACGTCTGGAGGAGCTATATCTTCTAAAAAAATGAGAAGAACGACACACTGAAAGGCTGACTACCTAAGCTATTGATTGGGTAAAGCAGAGGGTCAGGAGCCCTTATATGGTAGAGAAGTACAGGAAAATGTTTTTCTGAAAATTAAAGACTGTCAGAGCCGACCTAATCTGGTCAGTAAAAGGCATGGAGCAAAGGGACAAATCTGTATATGTTGCTATGATCGGAAACTTGAGAAAGAGCAGAAAGTCAGTAAGGAACAGGTCGCCGATCGTTAAAGTAATAAAGATTAAGTTCGACAAGTTACTTAGCATATACTATCCGATTTTCTAAGTAGAAAGAGAAGACAAAACCTTCACTAAGTATACAAAGCATATATTCCTAACCTTTTCTTGCAGGATCTTGAATTTCTATATCTTCATCTGCTACATAACAAGAGCAGAGATCCAATACATATGAACGCTCAACGATGCATTATCAAGTTTCTTCGCCGCAATCTGACATTGTCTTTAATCTTTGATTTCCAAATGGCGTTAGAGGCTAGACAAAGAAAAGTTAATCTGCTTGCGCCGAATCAAGATACTCCAGGCCTTGAACGCTTCTCAATTTCAAAAGTAACTACATCTCCAACGGTCGGAGTAGTCTATCTGAATTCGCAAGGAAAGAAGGCACTTATGAGAAAAGATGAATTGGAGAAGTACTGTGATGGGACTCTATACATGGTCAGAAAGATGCTTATGATCAGAATAGACAATCTGAAAGAAGCTCTAAAGCTCGAGACAAGAATATGGGAACTTAAAGTCGTACTTCAACTTGTCAGAGACTTCCAACAAGATATCCGAGACAAGCTAGAGTACAGGATGACTATCAGATGCCTTGACTGATATTTTTATCAGAGAAAGATAATCACGAACCTGAAGCCGAGATCTGAAACTAATAACAAATGGGGAGAATGTTAGATCCAAAGTTGTGATAGTTTCAGTGGTCAAAGTTTAAAAGTTAAAACTTAGTTGTGTGTCTATTTTGTAAGGATTCAAACTTATTGTAAATGGGTTGAAAGACCAAAAGGTCAACCCATGGGTATGGATAGTATTTGGATCTGTTTAGTTGCTTATAAATAGATTGTTTCTATGTTTTTCTATGTAATCTTTCAGCTGAATGTACGTACGTCGATTGAATTGCAATTAAGGTTTACCTAATCTTTGAATGTTCTTATTGTTCTTGATATTATTCATATATTGTTCATATTGTTCTTCATGTTCATGATATTGTTGATAATCATATTGAATGTTGAATGAATGCTTCTAATATGTGAATTACAAATACAGTTAGCTTATTTTATTATATATAACTAGTTTATAACTAGTGTATTACACGAATAAATTGAATAAATATTTATTTTTTAAATCGTTAAACTTAAATTAGAAAATTTAACATCAAGATAAAATTTTGAATTGGTTTATATTTAAATTGATTATACACTTTAAATTAATATATTATTTGAATTGTTTTATATTTGAATTTTAATTTATTTAGATAGAAAAATATAGATGTATTTAAAGATTCTCTAAAATATGATTAGACAAATTGTAAAAAAAGTTTTAACATATGACAATTTGTTATCTATTTTTTAATATTTATATATAGATAAATACTTGTCACAATAATAAATAATGAGTAAATCATAACATCTAATGTAAATATAAATTTAAGTTAGAATTTTAAATTTTTATACATTAAAAAAAAAAATTCTCGCCCGGAACGGACTCGCTTGCTGCAGACTTATCGCTCGCCCGGGACGGACTCGCTTGTTGCTAGTTTTTGTCAAAATATCACATTTGATTTATTTTTAAATCATCTTTTAATTTTAATACCAAATTTGTTATATTATATTTATTTATAGTAATAAATATAATAAACTTTCTAATTACCATAACTAACAATTATGATAATGAAACGCACCGTTTTGTGCTTTTCATTATTTGCAAAATGACCCTTAGTGTGACGTCCTTGTTAATTAATGATATAATTGTAGCAATCACCAGGATCGACAAACAACCCAATGAGTATCATAATAATTGAAATTGAGTACTTAAATCAGAATTAAGCGAATCCACACTAAAGCAATGAAAGTAAATGTCTACAGTGTTTAAGTCTAGCTATTACATCATCATAATTGTTTTAATAGTAACAAATTCCCAGCCCCAAAGCTACATCGTCCATGTACCAATTAGCTTCTAAGGTCACCGAGATAAGAATTTGATTGCTTAAGATGAAGGTCCAGCTACACTTTTGCCTTTGCCTGTAAACAATGTGAGTCAACAGTAAGCTAAATGCTTAGTGAGATAACAGATTATGCATACAACAAATATTTCTTTACAAACAATGCTTAACCATGGGCAGTGTAAGCCCCATGTATGTGAAAACGGCAGTGAAAGCCTCAATGTGTGAGTAAACCATGCAGTGCTAGCATGGGGTGGCAGTTCAATATGCTGATCGGGGATGTGCCGAACCTGATGGGATACGAGTGGGATGATCAGTCCCCGACAGTGGCCTGCTGTCAGCCCCAGTCCAGGTCGCATCAGATTATGAAGTAATGATCATGCAGTGCAAGCATGATGTAAATAGATGCACTTTCAAATGAACGCAAGCTACATGTGTGTTACATGTCAAGTACGAGTGTGCATCATAACAACAAATCATTTCATGAGTGCCAAATGAAGTATATGAACAACGTGAACATGCCATTGAATGTATAAACATGAATGTAAAAACAATAAATGTTCGAATGATAATCTGCAACTCACAGTGATTGGTTTTGTGACTTGATCCTGAATCAATGTGTGTTTTGATAACACCACAATGATCTGTAATGTAAGTGTAATAGTGATGTAATGTCAGTAATGGCTTAAATATTGTATTCCGAAAATTAAGTGTAATTAGGTTCTGATTTCGGACTACATCCGAATTCGGATGGTCCGAATTGTAGTTGGTCCGAATTTGGTCTCTGGTCCGAAATTAGCATTGGTCCGAATTGGGATTGAGTCCGAAATTGAAACTTATCCGAAATGGGTAATGGGATCCGAAATAGGTTGGTCCGAAATTAAGGTGATCCGAAATATGTGTTGGTCCGAAATGGGTATAGTCCGAAGTCATTGTGGTCCGAATTGGAATGGGGATCCGAATTGGGACGGGATCCGAAATGGGGTGATGGTCCGAAATTACTATGTGTCCGAATTATGTAGTTGTCCGAAATGCTTGGTCCGAATTTGGGTGAGTCCGGATTGGGTTAGGGTCCGAGTTCGGACTTCGGATGAACAGCGCCCGAATTCGGATGGTCCGAATTCGGTTCATCCGAACCGAGTTCATACTTAACATATTTTTTTCCAGATTTTCCAGATTCCACTATTTGACCATTTTTGCATGTTTTTGAGTCTAATACTGTAAATGTGAACTTATATGCTATCATTTAACTTATATCATCATATTTATGTACCAAAATGACCCATTTATGTGACTTTTTCTATGTGTCTCGATGAACACACACACTAAAACACACACTTATCTTGAAATCATACTTAGAGTGTGAATCTGATTCTGAAATTTGGTACATAGCAACATACATGCTCGATTTCAACATATCATCAATAAAATTCAACATGCATTAACATTTGTTATCCAAAACCTATGATTCGGTTTCTATAAAAACCGAACCAAAAACCTCAAATTTTGCAAGTTTGGAGGAATGTTACCTTAAATCGTTTGTTGTAATGCTTATAATTCCTTATTTGCTATCTGAATCCAACTTTTGAACACTTGAATCCAACAAATCTCTGACTCTTGATTATGAAACTTGTGGGTTTTTAGAGAGGGAAAGAGAGAGAATCGAGAGAGTTAGAGAGAGAGTGAGTTGGTGGAAAAATGAAAGAGATTTCCATCTTTTATTTGTTATTTTGACCCAATTGCACATTATACCCCTCAACTTCGTATTCTTTCATTTAACTGATATAATGATAGAATTGACTTAAATTAACATAATAATCCTTTAATACAACAATTAAGTCCAATTAATTGTAAATTACATATAATTGAAAAATAGGGATGTTACAACATGGGCTCCACCACGCCTATACTTCGTCCGCGAAGTCATGCTGCGCTAAACAAACTTGGGTACTTAGTCTTCATGTCTTTATCCGATTCCCAAGTGTGATTAGCTCCCCGATGATGCTTCCACTTGACCAGCACCATCCTGATCTCTTTGTTCCGTAGCTTTTTGACTTTTGTTTCCAAAATGCACTCCGGTTCATCAACGAACCTTAGCCGTTCGTCAACCTTAATGTCCGAGTGATCAGTCCATGGTTCCCTCTCGGGCACCAGACTCTTTCTTAAGTATCCTACGTGGAAGACCGGGTGAACTCCTGATAACTCTTCCGGCAAGTCCAAGTGATAGGACTGATTCCCAATTCTTTCTAGTATCTTGAAGGGTCCTATGAATCGAGGTGATAACTTTCCTCGCTTTACGAATCTTGTAACACCTTTCATTGGGGAAACTTTTAAGTAGACCCAATCGTCCTTCTGAAACTCTATTGCTTTGTGCCGGCGATCATGATAGTTCTTTTGTCGATCTTGTGCTGTTTTCATGTACTGCCGTATGAGTTGGATCTTTTCATTTGTTTCTTGTAGCAAAGCAGGACCGGCTATTGGAGTTTCTCCTGTTTCCCTCCAACAGGTTGGAGTCCTACATTTTCTGCCATATAGAGACTCGAACGGTGCCATCTTGATAGTGGAATGGTAACTATTGTTGTAGGAGAATTCAACCAATGGGAGGTGATCGTCCTAGTTACCACCTAAATCCATGACACACGCTCTGAGCATGTCTTCGAGAGTTAAGATTGTTCTTTCACTTTGACCATCAGATTGGGGTCTATAGGCAGTACTCATTGCGATACGAGTACCAAGACCGTTTTGTAAAGCAGCCCAGAAATTGGAAGTGAATCTACTATCTCGGTCAGAGACAATAGACTTAGGTACACCATGCCTAATGACAATTTCGTTAACGTAGATCTGGGCAAGACGGTCCAGTGAATAGGTTTCCCGAATGGGAATGAAGTGAGCAGATTTGGTTAATCGGTCAACAATGACCCAAATGGCGTCATGTTGACGACGAGTCTTATGTAGCTTGGTTACGAAATCCATAATAATATGGTCCCACTTCCATTCTGGGATAGGAAGAGGTTGCATACTACCATAGGGTTGTTGGTGCTTGGCTTTGACTAGACGACATGTTCTGCACCTTTCAACATACTGACCGACATCTCTTTTCAATCCTGGCCGCCAGAAGTCGGCTTTCAAGTCGTTGTACATTTTTGTGCTGCTAGGATGAATTGAGAATTTAGATTGATGAGCCTCCTCGAGAATTACATTTCTCATGTTCCCGAACTTGGGAACCCACACTCTGCCATACACACCCTTTAGTCCAGTTCCATCATCTTGCATTAATGGCAACTGAATCCTGACATTTTCGTCTTTTACATTCTCCTCCTTTAAGGCCTGCAACTGAGCAGCCCTTACATCGTCTATGATAGTGGACGTCAGTATTGTGGAAGTCAAGGCATAGCAGTATGCCTTGCAGTACGCTTTCCTGCTTAGGGCATCGGCCACTACGTTGGCCTTCCCTGGATGATAGAGAATCTCACAGTCGTAATCTTTTATCAGCTCCATTGACCTTCTTTGCCTCATATTCAAGTCCTTCTGACTGAATATATACTTTAAACTCTTGTGATCGGTGTAGAGCTGACACTTGGTTCCGTACAAATAGTGTCTCCATAACTTGAGAGCGAAAGTCACAGCAGTTAGCTCTAGATCATGAGTAGAGTAGTCTTTCTCATGCGGTTTGAGTTGTCTAGAAGCATAAGCTATGACGTTTCCTCTTTGCATTAGAACAGCACCTAAACCCGTGCCTGATGCATCTGTATAGACAACAAAGTCTTCGTTCCCTTCAGGCAGGGCTAACACCGGTGCTTCACTTAGCAATTTCTTCAATTCGTCAAAGGCTACTTGCTGTTCTTCTTTCCAAAAGAAAGTAGCATTCTTGCGAGTAAGCTTTGTTAGCGGAACGGCGATCTTTGAGAAGTCTTTGATGAATCGGCGGTAGTAACCAGCCAATCCCAGAAAACTCCGAATCTCTGAGGCGTTGCGGGGTGATTCCCAGTTCTGGATAGCTTCGATCTTTGCAGGATCAACAGCAATCCCAGCACCAGATATCACGTGCCCCAAGAATTGGATCTGAATTGATTGTTTAAGAGGTACAAGTTAATAAAATAATTTATGATTGAGTATAAGGATCATGAAATTGTTTCAAACGTTGAGACGTACCTGCCTCAACCAGAATTCACACTTAGAGAATTTGGCATAAAGTCGCTCTTTGCGTAGCAACTCTAGTAATTCTCTCAGATGTGCTGCATGATCCTCTTCGGTTTTTTAATAGATGAGAATGTCATCGATGAACACGATGACCGATTTGTCGAGCATTGGCCGGCAGACTCTGTTCATGAGATCCATGAAAGCAGCCGGCGCATTTGTAAGACCAAATGGCATTACCAGAAACTCGTAGTGTCCGTAACGAGTTCTGAAAGCCGTCTTTGGAATGTCATCAGAATGTACTTTGAGTTGGTGATAACCCGAACGAAGATCAATCTTCGAGAAGTAGCTCGCGCCTTGTAACTGGTCGAAGAGATCATCAATCCGGGGCAACGGGTATTTGTTTTTTATTGTGACCTTGTTGAGTTCTCGATAGTCGATGCACATTCGCAATGTGCCATCTTTCTTTTTGACAAACAGAACAGGAGCGCCCCAAGGAGATGAACTTGGGCGTATGAAACCCTTGTCGAGCAACTCCTGTAACTGCTTCATCATTTCCTGCATTTCTGCAGGAGCTAGACGGTACGGAGCTTTTGCTATTGGAGCAGCTCCAGGGATGAGATCAATGCGGAATTCCACTTGACGATCAGGTGGCAATCCCGAGATATCTTCTGGAAAGACATCTGGAAATTCAGAAACGACGGGAACGGTAGAAGGAGATTGAACTTCAGCCTTTGCATCGACAGCGTAGGCTAAGTAAGCTGAACAACCCTTGGCAACGTGCCTTCGGGCTTTTGCAATTGAAATAAGGCATAAGTCGCCTTTGTGTCTGTCACCATAAATACAAATGTCTCGGCCCTCAGGTGTGGTGATCTTAATCATTCTTTTCTTGCAAACGATTTGGGCCTCGTTATGAACTAACCAGTCCATGCCTACTATAACATCAAATTCCCCGAACTCCATGGGAATTAAGTCTATGTTGAACACTACATCTTCTACAAGTAAAGTGCAGTTCCTATATACTTTATCTGCTTTAACTAACATGTTGCTAGCAGTCTCTATGTCAAGTACAAATTGCAGTTTGGAAGTTGGCATGTTAAATTGATGAGCAAATGTAGTGGAGACAAACGAACGATTTGCTCCAGAGTCAAACAGTATACGTGCAGGAATTGAGTTAACATAGAACGTACCAGTGACCACCTCCGGGTCATCCTTTGCTTCTTCAGCTGTGATTTGAAACGCCCTTGTTGGAGCCCTTTGAGATTGATCCCTGCGAGCCGTGGAAGCTACAGAAGATCTTGCTGTTGATTGTGGAGCATTCTGATCTCGTGGGGGTTTCGGGCAGTCCCTTGAGAAATGGCCAAGTCTGTGGCAGTTGTAGCATGCATCATCTTTTCGTGGACAATGCTCCCAGTGATGGCCTTTCTGCCCACAGCAGAAACAATACATGTCCCGAGTCTTGCACTCCCCAGAGTGCGCTTTTCTGCATCGTCTGCAGTCTCTCATTTCTGAACTGGCCGAAAAGGCTCTTCCCTTCTTGGGTGATGATGACTGTTGATGGGATTGAGGAGAGAATCGGGAGGATCCAGACTCCCGCTGCCTTTTTGGCGGCGACGGTTGAGTCGGTGGTGCGGCGGCTGACCCGATGACATATCCAGATAACAGAACAATCTGCTCCACATTTCGAGCGGCCTCTAGCAAACCAGCAAAGGTTGTATACCGAACCCCACTCATGGTTCGGCGTATCTCATAATCTAGTCCGACCTCAAACCGGGCTATCTTCCTTTCTTCTGTGTCTACTTGATGGGGTGCGAACAGACTCAATCGAGTGAACTCAACAGCATATTGTGTAACCGTTTTCGTTCCTTGACTCAGATTCAGGAATTTTGCCTCGAGACGTCGCTTCTCGTCGGCTGGACAGTACTGTTGAGAAAACACTTCCTTAAACTCGCTCCATGACATGTGTTACACTACCTCCATCGTCAACACATGTGTCATTGCGTCCCACCACATAACAGCGTCCCTTGCAAACATAGCGGTTGCAAAGCGGACCATGTCTTTATCAGCGCAGTCGCTGATCCTGAAAGTTCGTTCCGTGGTGGTGATCCATTCCAGTGCAGTCACAGCATCACCGGTTCCATCAAAAGTAACAGCCCCGTTACTTTTGAAGTCCTTAAACCTACAACCCCTTGATCTGTTAGAAGACCCAGTGTCTTGTCTTTCCTCTTGGTCGTCCTGTTGTTGTTCCTTGTTCTTTCGCTTATCGGCCTTTCGTTTTGCCTCGGCCTCATCTCTGGCCCTTAACTGATCAGCAAATGACTGAGCCTGCTCAGCCATTCGTTTGGATTGTAGCTCATTGTTTTGTTCCATGAGAGCTTGCATCATCTGGAACATTTGCTGAGGAGTCATATCGTCTCCTGACATGTTCTGAAATATAACAACTTATATTTAGAACATTTATTTGTAAGTCCTAAGTGTACAGTTACCCTTTGTGTTTCCCCGTGTGCATGTCAATCCTATCTTAGTTCAGATCATTACTTAGAAGTTCATTCTAATATCATAACCTAAGTTTGAGTCCAAGTCCTCGCGGACACTTGAAACCTCAAACTAATGCTCTGATACCAAACTGTGACGTCCTTGTTAATTAATGATATAATTGTAGCAATCACCAGGATCGACAAACAACCCAATGAGTATCATAATAATTGAAATTGAGTACTTAAATCAGAATTAAGCGAATCCACACTAAAGCAATGAAAGTAAATGTCTACAGTGTTTAAGTCTAGCTATTACATCATCATAATTGTTTTAATAGTAACAAATTCCCAGCCCAAAGCTATTACAATCAAGTACCAATAGCTACTAAGGTCTCCGGGATATTGATTTGATATGCTTAAGTAGATGGTCCAGCTACACTCTTGCCTTTGCCTGTAAACATGGTGAGTCAACAGTAAGCTAAATGCTTAGTGAGATAACAGATTATGCATACAACAAATATTTCTTTACAAACAATGCTTAACCATGGGCAGTGTAAGCCCCATGTATGTGAAAACGGCAGTGAAAGCCTCAATGTGTGAGTAAACCATGCAGTGCTAGCATGGGGTGGCAGTTCAATATGCTGACCGGGGATGTGCCGAACCTGATGGGATACGAGTGGGATGATCAGTCCCCGACAGTGGCCTGCTGTCAGCCCCAGTCCAGGTCGCATCAGATTATGAAGTATGATCATGCAGTGCAAGCATGATGTAAATAGATGCACTTTCAAATGAACGCAAGCTACATGTGTATTACATGTCAAGTACGAGTGTGCATCATAACAACAAATCATTTCATGAGTGCCAAATGAAGTATATGAACAACGTGAACATGCCATTGAATGTATAAACATGAATGTAAAAACAATAAATGTTCGAATGATAATCTGCAACTCACAGTGATTGGTTTTGTGACTTGATCCTGAATCAATGTGTGTTTTGATAACACCACAATGATCTGTAATGTAAGTGTAATAGTGATGTAATGTCAGTAATGGCTTAAATATTGTATTCCGAAAATTAAGTGTAATTAGGTTCTGATTTCGGACTACATCCGAATTCGGATGGTCCGAATTGTAGTTGGTCCGAATTTGGTCTCTGGTCCGAAATTAGCATTGGTCCGAATTGGGATTGAGTCCGAAATTGAAACTTATCCGAAATGGGTAATGGGATCCGAAATAGGTTGGTCCGAAATTAAGGTGATCCGAAATATGTGTTGGTCCGAAATGGGTATAGTCCGAAGTCATTGTGGTCCGAATTGGAATGGGGATCCGAATTGGGACGGGATCCGAAATGGGGTGATGGTCCGAAATTACTATGTGTCCGAATTATGTAGTTGTCCGAAATGCTTGGTCCGAATTTGGGTGAGTCCGGATTGGGTTAGGGTCCGAGTTCGGACTTCGGATGAACAGCGCCCGAATTCGGATGGTCCGAATTCGGTTCATCCGAACCGAGTTCATACTTAACATATTTTTTTCCAGATTTTCCAGATTCCACTATTTGACCATTTTTGCATGTTTTTGAGTCTAATACTGTAAATGTGAACTTATATGCTATCATTTAACTTATATCATCATATTTATGTACCAAAATGACCCATTTATGTGACTTTTTCTATGTGTCTCGATGAACACACACACTAAAACACACACTTATCTTGAAATCATACTTAGAGTGTGAATCTGATTCTGAAATTTGGTACATAGCAACATACATGCTCGATTTCAACATATCATCAATAAAATTCAACATGCATTAACATTTGTTATCCAAAACCTATGATTCGGTTTCTATAAAAACCGAACCAAAAACCTCAAATTTTGCAAGTTTGGAGGAATGTTACCTTAAATCGTTTGTTGTAATGCTTATAATTCCTTATTTGCTATCTGAATCCAACTTTTGAACACTTGAATCCAACAAATCTCTGACTCTTGATTATGAAACTTGTGGGTTTTTAGAGAGGGAAAGAGAGAGAATCGAGAGAGTTAGAGAGAGAGTGAGTTGGTGGAAAAATGAAAGAGATTTCCATCTTTTATTTGTTATTTTGACCCAATTGCACATTATACCCCTCAACTTCGTATTCTTTCATTTAACTGATATAATGATAGAATTGACTTAAATTAACATAATAATCCTTTAATACAACAATTAAGTCCAATTAATTGTAAATTACATATAATTGAAAAATAGGGATGTTACACTTGGAGTTTAAGAAATAATTGCATAATGGTCTTGTAATTTAAGAAATAATTATATAATGTATTTTTCATCAATTCTAGAAAGGTACATGTAGTTTAAGTTTGGTTTTTAAAATTTAAGGTCCTGTGATTTCCTATATTTATACAGAAATATCCTTGTGGTTTCGTAACACCACTTTCCTACACATGTATATACCATTTTTTAGCGAAAAAATTCGAATTAAATTGGTTCGTCGTTTTTTCATTTCGTTAAATTGAAAATCGGAATGGTTCATCATTTTTTCTTATAAAACGTCAAAAATTAGATTATTTGGTTGTTTTTTACATTTGGTTAAATAGAAAATCAGATTGATTATTCATTTTTTTTCGTTGAATATACTTAAAATTAGATCAGATCGGTCGTTTTTTCCATTTGGTTAACCATTTTGTTGGAAAAATTAAAATGTTTCGCCGTTTCAATTCTAGATGTTTTCGCTCGAAAAAAACAACGAAGCATTTCGGTCTTCAATTTAATCAAACGACAGATGCAACCACTTAATCTAATATTTAATGTTTTTTTAACGGAAAAAGCATTAACAACATCGATTTTCGATTTAACCAAAAAATAAAACGACTAACCATATTAGTTTTATACATTTTTGCTCAGAAAAAACGACGAACCATATGAAGTTTAAACGATTGGAGATAACGTCAACTGATTTAATTATAAATGTTTTCGCTCGAAAAAAAACGAGAAACTCGGATTTTTAATTTAACTGAACATAAAAACAATTAATCAATCTATAAATTTTTCGATAGAAAAAAAAGATGAATTTTTTCACTTTTTCATTTTGTTGAATAGATGAAATTCACGAAACAAAGAAACATTTAGATTTTCAATTTAACGGAACAATATATACATATGTATAGAGTCGGGTTCAAAAAAGTACATCTCGAAATCAAGTGCACCAGAAAATACCAACCTTAAAAACCTTTTTTTAAAATTTTTTTTGATAACCATGTTTAATTTAATGTTATACGCATGATATATGAATATTACATACATTCACACTTTCTGTGTCCTTAAAAATTATGTGAATGCTCGATGCATATTTATGTGAACGGTCATCAATGTTAATGGTTATTTCACACCATGTGAATGACCATTCACATGATCTTTTTTTACCATTCACAAGATTTATGATGTTGCTTCTTTTGAAAAAAAAGTCTTATAATGTTGTCTTATACATGTCTATTCAAAAAAAATATATGTGAATGATCATTCACATTAGGGTATGCAGGAATCTTATAGGTACGCTGATGAACCTGATTCTATATATATATATATATATATATATATATATATATATATATATAAGTAAACCGAATAAAAACTTATTTTTTTCTAACAAAGTAAAAAGTTATAAAATTTCACAAGCTTATTAAAAAATATATAACTAACTAAAAATTGAAAACTTATTGAAATTAAATATAACATAAACAAATTGATGCAAACTGATTAATAAATATATAACAATAAAAAGTACACACACACACACACACACACACACACACATATATATATATACATATATATATATATATATATATATATATATATATATATATATATATATATATATATATATATATATATATATATATATATATATATATATATATATATATATATATAGGTGGGTTCAATGGAGAACTTTATGCATCGAAGAACCTTGGAGAACCACAATGCATCGCTAGAAAAACTGAAATGCATCACGTAGAAATTGATGCATCACGCGGGAATTTCATGCATAATGTAGAAATCGATTCATCACACGAAAATTTGATGCATCACGTGGAACTAATGATGCATCACGCGAGAATTGTGATGCAAATGCGTGGTGTATGGAGGTTTTTCGATGTTCTTCGATGCATGGAGATTCTCCCTTGAACCCACCTCTCTCTCTCTCTCTCTCTCTCTCTCTCTCTCTCTCTCTATATATATATATATATATATATATATATATATATATATATATATATATATATATATATATATATATATAGACACACACACACACATCGATGGAGGTGGTTGTGATATTTGCCAACAATTAGGGATTTTCATGGAAAACAAATGAAAGATGTTGGTTTTTTTTTTAAAAATACAGGATTGAATTTTTCCCGAAAACCAGAAATAAAACAATAACCTGCGGACTTTATTAGGAAAAATTAAAATGGAGAGAAGAAACCACAAAAACATAAAAAATGTTGTTTTGTTCATATAAAACTCAAATATATATATATATATATATATATATATATATATATATATATATATATATATATATATATATTTGGGTTCAAATGAGTTCATCATTTTTACGACCGGAGGTAGCTCGCTTAAAACCATTTTTTTGAAATTTTTTTCATGATCATGTTTAAATCAATAATATAAGACTACTTGCAAAAAACTTACACATAAACACACACTATAACTATGTGAAACGTGTGTGTTCACATGAACTGCACAGTTGTGAACGTATGTTCACATAAATTGTTTAAGGTTACATGACTTTTAAGATGCTAGAAAGTGTGAATGTATGTAATTTTTTTTACAAATGGCCTTATATTTTTTTTTTTGTATCTAAATGAATTTGAATTTTTTTTTTAAAAAAAAACTTTTTTTCAGAGCATGTTCACATCTGAAACCCATTTGTTCACGGGTAACCACGGTACTCTGCATTTTTTAGGTAGAACCATATTCTATATTCTATATTCTCTCTCTCTCTCTCTCTCTATATATATATATATATATATATATATATATATATATATATATATATATATATATATATATATATATATATATATATATATATATGTATGTATATATACTTTAGATATCATCATTTGAGTCAAACCAAATTCGTAAAAAAACATGTAACCCACTAACACTTAAATACACAAATGCAGTGACGTTGTTGTCATCATTGAACATGTTTCTATTTATTAACATAATTGCTTATCTTAGGCGATAAAAACTATATATTCATGACGGAAACTCGCAACAACGTGCGGGCAACATAACACTAGTTATAATACATTTATCATTAATATATGATCACAAGTGGCATAATAAAAGAAAAACAAGTGGCATCTAGTTACTTATTTATTAGGATTTATAGATACATTATAAGATATAAATAAAACATTATAACATATGCATCCAAGATAAATCATATAATGAAAAATATATCTATATATACAACATTTGTTGTTTTGTTGCTAGCTACCATCCTTATCTAAAATTAAAACATTTAAACATTGTCTATTATTAACTATTATTAAGGCAATGTATAATTGACCATGATTGAAAATCGACTATTTTAGAAACAAACTAACATTCGGTAATGATATCTTTGTCTTTTATTGTAAGTAAATAAAATATAAAATTAAAAAACTGAATAAATTTGTAAGTAAATAAAATAGAAAATTTAAAAATAGAATAAAATGTGTATCTTGCTTCTAAATTGGAACCCTTAACAAACGAAGGTACCGTGCAATTTATTTTAAGTAATTAAAAATAGAGTAAATTACATAAATGGTCCCTGTGGTTTATAGCAAATTACAGGTTTCGTCCCTAATTTCAAAAAATTACAATTGTAGTCCATAATTTGAAACCTTGTGTAACACCCTCCAAACCCGATTAAAATGGCACGTCAGTAACAATACACATGTGGCAATAACGCATATAAAATCCATTTCACAATGGCAGAGGTTTACACAAACACTCATAATTAATACATTTTAACATATTACAAACTGCACTGTTTAACTACTAACCCAACATACAGTTTCTTAATACTCAGATACAAATACCCACATGCAAAGCCCGATACAAATAACCCAAAGTTTCCTAACAGTATAATAACCACATACAGTCAACCAAATGCAAAACCATATGCAGCAACTCAAAGCTCCTACTTTTGCTCAGGAGCTGGCTGCCCTATCTTCTGACCCCTAACACACAGTTAGAATCGAATACGTAAGCTTCACAACTCGTGAGTACACAAGGGTTTAGACTCTACACTAATCACATGATCACACACACATGTTAAACATGTCAATCACTGTAATTCTACACTACCTGGCATAACCCATGCCACTCTAGCTTTAACTCAGAGGCACACTAACCTCTTCCCAGAGGTCTTTGAGACAGCTCCCACGATAACCCATCGCGATCATACTATAATGGATCTCATTTATTACATCAATATACATACACATGTACCAGGAATAAAGAAAGGTAAAACCATACCTGAGGGGCAGCTTGGAGTGCCCACAACACAATCACAGATCATATATACACATATGAAGTATAGCACTGAAAGACTCAAAAGAGGCAATATGTCTTTTAAAGGAACTCGTGTTCTCACCTGGATCACCCAACTAACTATCACTAGTCCCGCTGACTCAACTCTGTCTCGACCCAAATTCTAACAGTCCTTGTACACACAACGAATCTTCCCAGATTAATCCTAACTCAACAGATAAGCCTCGTATATCCGATAATCAATGACATAACAGATTGACCCCAAAGGTAACCCCAAATAGGCCCCATGGCCCAAAAGACAAATCTAGCCCAAATCAGGCGGATCGCGGTCGCGCTGCCTCCATCACGGGGCGCGCTCACATCTGGCCCGTGCTCATGAACCATAGATCGCGCTACTCATCGTGACCATGCTTAACCCATCGCGACCGCAATCACGACGAGTTACAAGTCCTCTGCTCTTTGCACAGCTCTGCCCAGGAGGTTATTCTCACCTCCCCAATCCGTTTATAGCCATATAAACTCGTAAAAACCATACCAAAACATTTCTAATCTACTCAGAAACCAATTCCCCAAGTTTCATTACAATTAACAACATATAACTTTATAAATTCAAGGATTCTCACCTTGTAATACGAAGAACACAAAATTAAAGGTTGGTTGATGGATTCCAGCAGCTCAATCAATTGTTATAGCTCCAATATGATTTTCCATCAATCACACAAAACACACACCACACTTTTTGTAAGGTTTGGAAGTGAAGGAAGGAACAAAACACGTATGTATATATTATACGTATCCGATTATTTCGCTGGTTCGACACGGATTCCCGACACCCTTATCAATATTTCACTATTTATGTCAATAAATCCCATTTAACCTTGTGAATTCATAATTATAATTAATACTCTAAAATTATATCCTGAAGCCACGTAATATCCGTCCCGACACGTATAATCCACTATACGGGACACAATTGGACCAAACGCAATAATCATTATAATAATTAGTCAATAGGATGATTATACGCATCTGCTTTGGAGTCAGGGTGTTACAAATCCTCCCCCCTTACAAAGATTTTGTCCCGGAATCTAACTCTGAGTGTGGAACAGGTAAGGATAGTGACTCTGTATCTCAGGCCCCCAAGTTGCGCTGGTACCTCTATGGTGTTTCGACTGAACGAGTACCAATGGTATCTCTTCATTGCGCATTTTCTTCACTTTACGATCGGTAATCATCTCAGGCTGCTCAGCATATCTCAACTGATCATCCACTGAATTTATGATAAAGGCACATATTGATCCTCTTTCGCTAAGCACTTTCCCAAGTGACTCACATGGAATGCATCGTGCACACCGACTAACTCTGTTGGTAATCTCAGTCTGTAGGCCTGATCTCTGACCCTGGCCACTATCTCAAATGGCCCAATATACCTCGGAGTCAGTTTACCTCGGTATCTGGATCGGATCACACCCTTCCACGAAGAGACTTTCAATAACACTTGATCACCCACATTAAACTCAACCTCTGAGGTACGACGGTCAGCATAACACTTCTGACGGCTCTGAGCAACTCGCATATGCTCACGGATTATAGCCACTTTGTCACTCCTCTCTTGAAGTAGCTCGAGCCCACTGATCGGTCGCTCACTGACCTCACCCCAACACACTGTTGTTAGGAACTTACGGCCATATAATGCCTCAAAGGGAGCCATTATAATCGTAGCGTGGTGGCTATTGTTATACGCGACTCAACTAATGGGAGATGCACATCCCAACTAACATTGAAGTCAATATCACATGCTCTCAGCATATCCTCATGTGTCTGGTTCGTACGCTCAGTCTGCCCGTCTGTCTGCGGCCTATAAGTTGTACTCAGCTGAACCCGTTCCTAGATCTCTCTGGAAGCCCTGCTAAAACCGCAAAGTAAATCGAGTGTCATGATCGAAAGTAATCGACTTCGGAATCCCATGTCTTAACATGATCTCATTAATGTACAGCCGCGCTAGCTGATCCATCGTAATCGTACCCCAAACAACAAGAAAGTGCTCACTCTTTTTCAATCTATCCAATATAACCTAGATCATGTCGTTCCCACGAACCGTGCGTGGAAATCTAATGATGAAAATCGTGATTTGATACCACTTCCACTCGGGGATCTCTAGTGGCTGTAGCCAGTCGTGTAGCTTCTGATACTCACTCTTGACTCTCAAACAAGTCGTACACTACTCGACGTATCGGCCCAAGTCTCTCTTCATACCCGGCCACCAATAAAACTCTCTAAGATCTCTGTACATATTGATACTCCCGGGATGAATAGACAATTTCGATTTGTGTGACTCATCAAGGTTCAACTGCCGCAAATTCCCAAATCTGGGAACCCATACTCTGTCTCTCAACACGTATATGCCTTGGTCATCTCTGACTAACGCCTTTGTGTGCCCCACTAAGCTCTCTCTCTCTTTACATTTTTCTCATGCAGACCCTCCTACTGTGCCAATCTCAGGCAATCGAATCAAAGTATAAGTGATCTCAAGTCTCACAGCTCGGGAAGTAATCATCTAAGCTTATGCCTTATGGCTAAAGGTGTCAGCTATAATGTTCTCCTTCCCAGGGTGATACTGTATCTCACAGTGATAATCTTTCAAAAGCTCTAGACGGCGTCGCTGTCGCATATTCAAATCCTTCTAATTAAACAAATATTGAAGGCTCTTATGATCAATATACACAGTAAACCGTGACTCCGGGGCCGACCCTGGGCCTAGTGCACTTGGGCCACCACCCAGGGCCCAATTCACTATAATGGCCCCTAAAAAAATTATATGTTAATATAGCCCAGCTGTCCAGTATTAGTTTATATGTTTTTTTGCGCAATACCAGACATAAATAATGTGTTGGTTCAGTTGGCAGCCATCTTATCTTGAAATCCCAATGGCATGGGATCGAATCCCATTGTGTGCATTTTTATTTTATTTTATAATTCATCACTACCACTTGGATTTTCATCTACAAATATCGTCTATTTACTTTATATCAATATACTATCAACCAAATTCAATATTTACACTTTCGTTTTTCAATGAGTTTGATTTTTTTATTTTTGTTTATCATATGGTTTATGTTTTTTTATCATACGAATACGAAAAATACTAATAAGACATATATTTATTTTGTTGGGATGTTATTTATTTTTGACATGTATGTTTACTGTTTATATTATGAATAATTTAATATTTAAACTTTCTTTTCTCAATTTACTAATAAAAATATAATTTACTAATGTTAGGATATGTTTTAGTTGATGAAAACAAAGTCTAGGGGCTATCTGGTATTTCCTTGATAGTTATTAGAAATGTATATATAGTATCTTTGACTTATGATTTTAAAATAGATCTGATAGTTCACTTTTTGTATGGAAGAATAGCAGTTACTGGAATTGGAATTATTCTCTCATCATTGTAATCATCTGTTCATCAATAGAATCATTCGGTCAGTATTAATTCCATTTATTGTTCTTGATAATTTGATATTATTGATTGATTGATAGGAAACTTGATTTCACAATTGGTATCAGAGCCTTAGGGGTGAATTTTTCTGATCTGAGATTGGATTTTTTTTCGAAAATACTTACTGTTCTTGAGTATTTTGTTTCGAAACCCTAAAATCACTAAGGGTTTTTAATCTGTTGATCTTTGTCAGTGAGAATTGGATCGAAGGTAAAGGTTTAATAGACGAATCAATTGAATATAAACTTGAATTGATTCACAAAATACAGAAAAAGATCTAGGCAATTTTGTTAAATTTTGAAAAATATAAAAACAACTACTGTTTCATTGAAAAAGTCAAACCTAGATCTATTTTTGCACAAAGGAGTTTCACAAAAAGTGTTTGTATTCAAAAACCTCACCTTCGATTGCAATTTGAGTGAAAATGGGCAACTTTTTGGATTTAATCTGAATTTCAGACTTGAAAAAGCTGAAAATATTAAGAAACTCGAAATATACACATTCAGTGTGTTATTCGAGTTGAGTATTTCTATTATTCGAGTTGAACATCAGTGAAATTCGAGTTTCAATCACTGTCAGTCGAGTTGAGAACTTATATTAATCGAGTTGACAACCAGTGTCACTTGAGTTGGATATTAAGTTGATTCGAGTTTGGGTTAAAGACTATTCGAGTTTTTCAAAAGTCAAGTTCCAAATATTACTATAAAACTTGTATCCAAACACACTCGAGTTTCTCATCAAACCTTTGTTTGATTCATTCGAGTTCAACAGTAAACTCATTCGAGTTTCTCAGTAAACACATTCGAGTTGTCTTTCAAACACACTCGAGTTTCAGATCAAACACAATCGAGTTTTACACAAGACTCAATCGAGTTTTACACAAGACTCAATCGAGTTTTACACAAGACTCAATCGAGTTTCACACAAGAACCAATCGAGTTTCACATTAAACTCATTCGAGTTTCACTCTAAACTCATTCGAGTTTCACAATACACCCATTCGAGTTTCACTCAAAACTCATTCGAGTTTAACACTTAGATCATTCGAGTTTAACACACATATTAATTGAGATTGTTGCAATACATCAACATCAAGTCTATTCAGTGTCCGAGTCAAGTTGATTATTGCTACTAACAAGTTACTGTGTTGTAGATTTCAGTACTAATCTGTGTTTCAAAGTGTGATCAAAATTTTCAATCCCAATCGGAGTTCATCAGATCTTGGACAAGTTTCTCAGACATCAATCAATATGTCTAAAGACGCTCTGGCAATGGGATCAGAAACCAAACCCCCAATTTTATACAGGGGTGAATATGTATAATGGAGGGAGAGGTTTCTTGAATTTATAAGTTTTCATGATATGTCCGAAGAGATGCTGAAATCCTTAACAGAAGGACCAGCCACTTTCATGGAAACAATCCCAGGAGTACCAACTGGTAATCCCCCAATTCCACCAAGAACTGTTGAGGTCACCAATCTGACAGAGGCCCAAAAGAAGAGAAAATTAGGGGACAAAACTGCCAGAAAGCTACTATTGATATCAATCCCCAATGATATTTACACTTGCCTAACAAATACAAAAACTGCTAAGTCAATTTGGGATGAAGTATGTAAAATCATGAGGGGTTCTGACAGAGCTGCTACAAACAGGGCTAGAAACAACCTAATGACGTTTGAGAATTTCAGAGCTCGTGAAGGTGAACTTTTGGAAAACACTTACCTAAGGTTTGTGAATTTGGTAAGTGAGATGAAAAGAAACGGAGTGACAAAGTCCAACCTGGACATAAATGTCAAATTTCTAAATGTATTGAATCTTGAATGGGAAAAATATGCTATGATTATCCAACAAACAAAGGATATTGAGGAAGTCATATGCTATTTGAAAACCTCAACAACTATCAAGAGGTTGTGTTGAGGAAAATATCAGGAAAGAAGAAAGCTGAGAAAGAATCTGCTGATCCATTGGCTCTACTGGCTGAGAAAAAGTACAAATACAAGTTGAAAAAGGAGAAAAGAGCCGTAGTCAGCAGTACATCTTCCGAATCAGAATCCTCAGATTCATCTACAGATTCAGAAATAGAAGAGATGAAAAAGCAGATGGCACTGCTTACAAAAGCATTTCAAAAGAAATTTTACAGAAAGCCAACCAACAACAAGATGCGCTATAAAACAGGCTCAAGGAAAATTGAGAAGAAGGATAAATATGAGAAATCTGGAGAAAGTAGTGCACGAAAGACTGACAAATATGAAAAGTCAGACAAGTCAGCCAAGAAAGCGTCAGAACAGAAATGTTACAACTGTGGAAAACCATGTCACTATGCCCGAGAATGCAGATTCCCAGTAGTCAAAAAATCAGACTACTATACAAGAAAGGCTCTCTTAGCCAAAGAAAAAGAGTCAGGCAAAGCTCTTATGGCGGAGGATGACCACTGGTTACAGTTATCAGAAGATGATGACATTTTGGATGAAGATGCTCATATTTGTCTCAAATCAGAAATTTTCAATGAATCAGAATTAAGTGAATCAGCAATGATAGCTGAAGATGAGGTATGGGTTGGATTATCTGACGAAGAGGATGCAGAAAAAAAAATATGAGTCTGATGAAGAGGAAGAGACAGAAGAAGTTGCATTAATGGCAACTGGCAAAAATGAGGCTGAAAATGATGAAGATTCAGATTCTGAAAACTCAGATAGTTCAGACAAATCGGAGGTACATTCTAATTCTGACTCTGATATTGATGAATCATGTATATTAGAAGAAAAACTAACTCATACGGCCTTTTTGGTTAAAAAGTTTGAAAAATCTTTAAAGGCGGAAAAGAAAAATGTTCATTCTTTGGAAAACAAACTTCGTAATGAACACAACTTAGTTTTAGACTTTTCCAAAGATAAAGCATTAGCTTTACGAGCGGTGTCAGACTTACAAGATAAGGAAAGAGAACTTCAAAGCAATATACTCAATCTTAATCACAATATGTCTGATTTACAAGAAAGACTGCGAATAGCAGAATTAGAAGCTTCAAATTTTTCTGTAAAATATCATGCTGTTTTTGAAGAAAGAACTAAACTTTATGAGAAAATAAAGAAGATGGAGGATGAATTTATCAAAAGAGGGCAAACAGATCAAACAATTTATTTAAATCAACCAAAAGACACAGAATTTTATAACTCTAAATCTGGAATTGGTTGGGAAAATCCTAAGTATCTGACAAAAGCAATATCTAGTTCACCAACACTATATGATGTCAGATACATGAACTTAGGATTAAAAATGACATTTATGAAAGCATCTGAAGAAGCAGAATCTAGTGAAGAAATAAAAAGATTACGATCAGACAAAATGCAAAATTCTGGAGATTATACCAGAATAAATGAAACAGGTAATATTCTTGATACTAAAGAAGAGTACATTCAAACTTATTATGAAAAGGATTTGTCTGAATTACCTACTCAATCTCAAAAATTATATGTGCCAAATTCAATTTTAGAACAGATAAATTCTGATCTAGAATTGAAAATTAAAAATTTTGAGACAGAGAATGGAACTCTCAAGGCTGAACTAAGAACAATGGAACAAATGTTGCAAGATCAGCCTAAAAACAAAAAGTTGTCTGATCCACAATCATCTACTTCTCTAGATTCTATAAGTTCAGAAAAAGAGTTTGATCTGTACATGCACTCTGACATTAATTCATTAGATCAAATGTTTGGTAAAATTGGTGAATTTATCAAACCTTTACCTAACAAACAATCAAATGATAATAAAGAACCTGTTAAAATTCTGCAAAGAATGTCTACAGATTCTTTAAAATCATCTGAAAATTCACCATCATCACAACAAAAGAAGGAGAAAACAAAAATTATTGTTCAGTCTCCTAACTTTGAAAAGGGTGAATCATCCTCATCAGTGGACTCAATTGCACGTAAAGTCCAATCTTCAAAAGGTATGAAAAACTTACAGAAGAAAAGAGTATCTAAATCTACTAATTCTCATACTTCTTTTATGTCAAAATATCATTGTGAACGGTTCGAGAAAACAAGTTTGGCGAAAGAAGAAAAGAGAACAGAAAAACAAGAGTATAAAACAAGAGTGGCGCGTGAAGGACAAAAATGTTACAGATAGAAATAGCAAAATTGAACATTCTGTCTGTAATAATAAACTTGTTAATAATTCTTGTATAAAGTTTTCAAGAACGGACTTAATTGCTTTGAATTCTTGTGCTTGTAAACCTGCAATTGTTAAATCCAATAAGCTCGTATGGCAACCGAAGAAAAAGGAACCATTTTATGAACAGAAAAAGGTTCCACAGAAAAATATTTCAAAAACAATTCCACCGCGAATTGTACAAAAGTGGATACCTAAAAGAACAGTTCAAAAGTGGATACCTAAAATAACTTCAAATGACAAGCTAAAAGCCATATCTGTTAGAAAAACAAATAATATTGTGCATGGACTACCTAAAACAAAAGTCCCCAACTTCAAGTGGGTACCTCATGTGCTGCTTCGTCTTATAGGTAAACCATGTCTGGTATCTTGACTCCGGATGTTCCAAGCATATGACCGGACAACGAGACACACTCACGGACTTTGTAGAAAAGTTCTATGGGATGCTCAGATTTGGAAATGATCAGTTTTGTCCGATCAAAGGATACGGAAGTCTCAAATACGACAAAATCACCATCCAAAAGGTCTTCTATGTTGATGGTCTTGGACACAATCTATTTAGTATTGGATAGTTGTGTGATAAAGGTTTAGAAGTCAATTTCAAAGCCAATAGGTGTAGCATCAGATCCGAAGAAGGAAAAGAAATTTTGGCAGGAAACAGGAAAACAAATTTGTACTCCATTGATTTAGCCTCGATTAATCTGAGGAAAGATGTCTGCTTATTGTCAAAAGCTACATCTAAAACAGTATGGTTGTGGCATCGTCGCCTTTCACATCTGAACTTCAATGAGTTAACCAACCTAGCAAAAGGAGGGTTAGTTAAAGGGCTGTCGACGCTCAAATTCCAAAAGGAGCAGTTATGTGCAGCATGTGAAAAAGGAAAGATGACAAGAGCCACACACAAATCCAAAACAGAACACTCATCCACGAGAGCACTGGAATTACTGCATATGGATTTGTGTGGACCAATGAGTGTACAAAGAATTAATAAGAAACAATATGTATTGGTGATAGTTGATGACTATTCACGATACACATGGGTTTTCTTCCTGAGGTCCAAATCAGATGCAACCGAAACGATCATAGACTTCATTCGGAAAATACAAGTAAAGTTGCAACTCACAATTCAAACAATCCGCTCAGATAATGGAACAGAGTTCAAGAACAAATCACTTGACTCATTCTTGAAATCAATAGGAATTACACATCAGTTTTCAGCTGCTCGAACTCCACAACAAAACGGTGTCGTTGAAAGAAGAAATCGGACACTAGTGGAATCAGCAAGGACGATGTTGGCATATTCTAATTTACCGTTATTCTTGTGGGCAGAAGCAGTTGCAATAGCTTGCTTCACACAAAATCGTTCAATAATAAATAAGAGATTCGGAAAGACTCCTTATGAATTGATTAATAAACGAATACCTAATATTAAATTTTTCCATGTCTTTGGTTGCAGATGCTTTATTCTAAACGATAAAGACAATCTTGGAAAGTTTAATCAAAAGGCAGATGAAGGAATATTCATCGGGTATTCAAAGGAGTCGGTTGCCTTCCGAGTGTACAACAAGAGAACCAAGACAGTCAACGAGAGCGTGAATGTCAAATTCGATGAAGGAGTGGTAATGGCTTCTGAACACACCAGTTCAGGACCCGAACCTAAGACGCAGACTTCATTGGAGTCACATAAACAAAATGCTGAACACTCAGAATTACATAAGTTGTTTGAGAATTTTTATGAAGACTATTTTGAAAAGCCCAAAACTAACGTTCTAAATTTGGTGCCTGACAGGATTACTGAAGATCCAGTCGTAGTCTCTGATCTTTCTCAACAACAAGGTTCAAAAGAAACTGGAGAAGCTTCAACAGCAAATGTGCAGTCGAGTACTGAGATTGTACAACCAATTGAACCTCCTTATTCTTCTGAAATCCCCATCACTTCTGAACATTCAGAAGCTCCTACCTCAGATGTCCCACCTACAACATCTGAAGTAACTTCCGAACCATATCTAGATCTCAATCCCAATCAAGACCAAATAGAACCGTTTCCACATACTGTTAACTGGACAAGAAATCACCCAATAGAAAACATCATTGGTGATCCATCCGCGTCAGTCCAAACCAGAAGGGCAACTATAAATGAATGCTTATTTTCAAAATTTTTATGTAAAATAGAGCCCAAGAATGTAAAAGAAGCACTTCTGGACGCTGATTGGATTGTGGCGATGCAAGAAGAACTAAATCAGTTCGAACGGCTAAAGGTCTGGAGACTTGTTGAGCGCCCAAAAGACAAATCCATTATAGGTATGAAATGGATCTTTAAAAACAAGAAAGATGAACATGGCGTAATCATTCGGAATAAAGCTCGTCTCGTTGCCAAAGGATACAGCCAACAAGAAGGGATTGATTATGATGAAACATTTGCACCAGTTGCACGAATTGAAGCTATTAGAATGTTTTTAGCTTTTGCCGCTCATAAAAATTTTACAGTATATCAAATGGATGTTAAAACTGCGTTTTTAAACGGGGAACTAACAGATGAAGTATATACATATCAGCCTGAAGGATTTACTGATCCTTTAAGACCTGATCATGTATATATTTTAGATAAGTCACTGTATGGCCTTAAACAAGCACCTCGTGCTTGGTATGATGCACTTTCAACATATTTGTTGAGATGTGGATTTACAAAAGGTGCAGTTGACACAACCCTGTTTATAGAACGTCAGGGGTAAGATATCATAGTTATACAAATATATGTAGACGACATAATATTTGGGTCTACAAATCCAGAATTTTGTAAGAAATTCGCATTTTTAATGTCCCAAAAATTTGAAATGAGCATGATGGGGGAAATAAACTTTTTCTTAGGATTACAAGTAAAACAATTAACTGATGGTATTTTTATCAATCAGTCAAAATATATACAAGACATGTTAAAGAAATTTAACATGGTCAACAGTACTCCTATGAAAACTCCCATGGCTCCGGATTCAAAGTCAAAACTCGATCAGGACATCTCAGGGAAACCTGTAGATGTGACTCATTATCGAGGTATAATTGGGTCATTAATGTACTTAATAGCTAATACACCAGATATTATGTTTGCTACATGTGTCTGTGCTAGATATCAGGAAAATCCTAAAGAATCACACTTAACAGCTGCGAAACGAATTTTAAGATATCTCAAAGGAACTCCAAATCTTGGTTTGTGGTATCCTAGAGAATCTTCATTTAAACTGATTGCTTTTTCTGACGCTGATCACGCAGGTCATAAGATGGACAGAAAGAGTACGTCTGGAGCAGTACAATTCTTAGGTGACAAACACGTATGTTGGTCATCCAAGAAACAACATTGTGTTTCATTGTCTACACCTGAAGCAGAGTACGTTGCTGTATCTTCTTGCTGTTCTCAGGTGTTGTGGATGAAGAGCCAACTACGCGATTATGGGTTTACACCAAAGAAAATACCAATGTATTGTGATTCTCAGAGCGCAATAGCTATTGCATCAAATCCGGTGCAACATTCAAAAACAAAACACATTGACATTCGGTATCATTTCATAAAAGATCATGTAGAAAATGGAAATATAGAATTATATTTTGTACCTACTGAATATCAACTAGCTGATTTGTTTACCAAAGCGTTAGTTGAAAAGCGGTATAATTTTTTGGTATACAAATTAGGTATGTTGAATTGTTAGGATTTAATAATTCAGTAGTTTTAAAATATAATTTTAAAATTTTCAATTTTTTTAGTGATTTTTATCTGATGTTAAATTCATGAATCATAAAAAGTTTATATTCTTTGGAATTTAACAAGATCTGGATTGTCATGTGCAGGGGGAGCAGAAAAGAAATTTATCTGATTTTGAATAAATCTGATAAAAATTATCAGTTATTTTGTAGGGGGAGCAAAGCTGAAAAAATGAATATACGTTTGAGGGGGAGCAACTTTCAGAAATTCAAGGGGGAGCAAAAGAGCATTGTTAATATTTTTAATTTTTTTTTATGTGTTTTCAATTTTTTTTGTTTGTTGTTTTTATTGTGAATTTTTTTTAAGTCCAATTTAATTTTTTTTTTAAATCAGAAATTTTTTTTGTTTTTGTGTGTTTTTAAATTTTTTTGAAAATCAAATTTTATCTTAATTTTTTTTTAGTCTTTATTTTTTTTAGTCACAATATTTGATTGAAAAGATAGTTAGTGGGTTAATTTGGTTTAGATGATGTGCCGGATTTTTCAAGTTTGCAAAATTAAAATGGGCCGGTTAGTTTGACTATAAATTTGAATTTTCAAATTCAAATCATTTTTTCGGAAATCTTATTTCTTCATCTTCTCCAAAAAGCTTTCTTCATTCCTAAGAAACTGCAACCCACAATCACTATCGACTTCTTTTCATCAAAATTGTAAGTAAATTTTTTTTTATTTCAGTTTGATTGTTTAGGCTTATAGTGTAGATATCTTGCTTATTTCAGTTTGGGTTTTATGCAACTGTTCGTATTTGTTTTTGGGTGTGTTCTTGACCGTTAATGGAGAATCATGATATTTGTTCATGACATTGAAATTAAATGTGTGATGAATTTCGTATTGGTATAGTGACCATGAATCTGAAATTTCATAAGTCATTCTTTCATCACACAAACAGAATGTTTGATTTTGATAATGAAACAGTTTCGTGTTCTTCATCAAATCTGAAATTTGAATTTTTAACAACTTTAAAGTTGTTTTTGTTCAAAGTTCAGTAAAGCAAATGTGTTTAAAATGCATTTTCGAAGGGGGTACAAGTTTTAAATCACTGAAAAAGATCCCTGAACATAAATTCTTAAAATCAGTGTGTATTGGACTTGTAATAAAACAAACAGAAAGTTCTCGATTAAAGAGTCATTCGAGTTGTATCAAGAGACATTCGAGTTGATTCAAAGAAGACTCGAGAAAACTCAAGAGTTAATCGAGTTGAGTGTAATGATATTCGAGAAAGGGTTAGTATCACTCGAGTTGAGTGAAGGATCATTCGAGAAACATATCTATATCATGCGAGTTAACCAAGTGTGAAACACTTAGAAACTTTTCAGACTTATATATCGATTAATATATTGTCCGAGTTCATTTAAAGCTTATTCAAGTTTGGGCAATGTTCTTATCGAGAAACTATCTTAGTCATTCGAGTTGAGTGTTAGATTCTAATGTTTCATTCGAGTTTAGTACATGTTTCGTTCGAGTTTAACATGTCTTTCATTCGAGAACTTTCAAGACTCATTCGAGTTGCATCAAGCACTATTCGAGTTGTCATGGTTTATTCGAGTTTCATGTCTATGTCATTCGAGTTGTATATAGGATCATTCGAGTTTATTCATAGACAGTCAAGTTGTTTCATGAGTCATTCGAGAAACTTGTAGTTTCATTCGAGTTTCAACAGAAAAGTTTTCCTAAGTATGGAATTTTTCATGTTTTAAGAAAAATGTCACATTTATTTTAAGAAATTGTTATAAATTTGTGTTTTTCTAACATTGGTCTCTAAACGATTGACTCTGGAATTCTTTCAATAATTATCTATTATTGTCTGGAATCCCGATGCCTTAAAAAGAAAATCACAAGTTTTTACAATTTCTGATAAAATGTTACAATTTTTCTACATTTTGAAGGTTGTCATTTGTGTATATGATCTGACTAACATGACATTTTATTTTTACAGGTGTTCAAATGGCATCTCCAGTACAGTCTCAGAACTCCAATTCTTCTGACTCCCATTCATCATCCAATCATACCCTCGTTTCTTCACCTGTTCGTTCTACTTCAGTTGCACGTCCCTCACAATCAAACATTATCCCAGATAACTAGTTAGTTAAACCTAAATATTGTCTTCCTTTCCGAGATAATAACCATCGCCTAAATACCAAGGTTATTAAAGTTAGTCATCCTATAATTGTTGACATTCTAAAAGGTCATCCGTTAGGTTATCTGCTTCAATACAAACCGTCTATCCCACAAGTGTATCTACAACAATTTTGGCACACCGTCAAATTTGTTCCTGCTGATGGCAATCATCACTTTAAAGTGACAATAGACCACTTCAAAACAAAAATCACTCTCGCCAGACTTCGTCACACTCTATTTCTTCCTAGACGTACAGACACAGTTAACTTCCCAGAGTTGGCTGACTTTAAAGACTTTGTGTCAGATGAGGAACTGGTACATGATCTGATCTGCTTGGGCTACTCAAAGCCACTACCAAAGAGCTCAAAGTTTCATAGGAATGGCTTAAATGGAGAATGGTATACACTGTTTGGAATCATAAATAGGTGTATGACTTCAAGACACACAGGCATTGACAGATGCAGCATTCATTGCTTAAGGATATTTCATGGGATAGCATTCAACAAGCATTATGATTATGCTCAGTGCATATGGGAGGATTTAAAAGAGATTGTTCTTGCAAAAACTACAAATAGAGCACGAAAATTTGTTCCGCTTCAGTGGTTCATACAAATTCTTATCCGAGGGATTCTTCGTGCTAATGAAAATATTCTGAAGCGAGCCAATTCTCAGCGATGTCCGGATTATGTGATGATGAGCTTACACGAAGTGCCGGACACACCAAATGCAAATATTATGCCAATTCCAGAGTCATTGCTTAAATATGCGGATCAAGAGAGTGAGAATGTGAGATTGTATAGGATAGATCATGCTCCGATAGAGACCCAGGAACCGGGATCTCTTAGCCCAGGAGCTTTAAGAATAGAGGAACCTCAGCAAGGGGCTGTCGTTCAGGTTGCCCATTCTGTGAGTGAGGGAGATGTTGGTGTAAGGGGAGGTGCGGAAGAAGCTGAAAAATCTGATTCCGAGAGAACGTTGTCGGATATTCAAGAAGAAGAAGGAGAAGGAGAAGATGATGATGATGATGGTGATGATGGAGGTGATCATCATGAGGGAGGTGGTATGATGATAGATATTGTGAGCATAGCTGAAGATAGTGTGCGGGATACCATTAACCTAGAAAGCCGGGACATAACCACATTACTGTTAGCTCTCCTATGAGAGTTAGCATTGAAGAAGTCAGTATCCCACTGACGATTGCACACCCAACCATCCACTCAGTCTCCTCTCAACAGGAGATTGTTTCAATTGAGCACAGGGATGAACCATATAATCTATCCGAAAGTCACTTGGACTTAATGGATATTGAAACAAGTGCACAGCTGCCCGTGTGTACGACTTCTCTTCAATCACTGAGTCTAGCTCATATACATCCTAGGACACTCGAGTCACCTTCATTTGTTGAAGTTAGTGTGGTTGAACTTCATGTTCCCACTGGAACATCCTTAGTAACGGAAGCATTTGTTGCTCCGTCACTTGAAGAGGGTGGAAGTCCAGTCAGAGAAACAACTTTACCAACTCTGAGCACTGGCCACACAGAAGTACTTTATACAAGTTCGACTGCTGTGGCAACTGGAAGTCTACGTGACCCAGTGGTGACGTTATCCCCATTTGTTACTGAATAAACATTGACTAAAGCATTGACTGAAGCTGTGGCTGGAGTAAACACGCATGTATCTTCTTAATTGGCTGAGGTAATGGCCCAGATGTCAAACATCCAGAAGTTTGTAAAGGGGAAGGATGTTGCAGAGGAATCGGTAAAGCAGTCTGAGTCAAAACAAGCATTTGAAGTGTTGAAAGAAGAATTGAAAGACTTTGTGTTTGAACAGTTTGATGAGATGAGAGAACGCATGATAAGTTTGGAAAGTAATGTGATAACAGCGTTAGGAATTTTATCAGAGAGGGTGGCTGCAGTAGAAGAGACGTGCAATGCTCAAGCTTCCTCATCCAAGAGGAAACATGATGAGCATGATGAGGACTCCGATGATGTTCCTCATGAGGGGGAGAAGAGGAGAAAGCTTGATGAACCAACACCTGGGGTATTAATGATTACATACCCAGAAAAGGAGACGGAAGTTCAGAAGAAAGAGGCTGGGGGCTCTAAAGAATCAGCTGGAGAACAAAGAGAGCTGGGATTGATTCTTCATGAAGATGTTCCAGTTCCTTTGAACATTCAGTCTGACATTTATCATTTTGTTGAATATATTGATTCGGATGAAGACGTTTAAGATAAGAATCATGAGCTAAGTATTCAAGGAATAGGAGAAGGAATAGGAGAAGAGAGGGAGGAGTACATTGAGGTGTCAGAAGATGATGATATAATTACCTTGACTGATGTTGATTTCAGAGCTGATAGGATTGAGGAGGAGGAAGGGTTAGTTGAGGAGATTTTAAAGGATACTGAATTGACACCAATGGTTGAAAAGCCTGAGGTGGTTATTCAAGTTAAAGAGGAATTTGAAGAGTTTCAAGTTGAGAGCAGTGTGGCACAAGAAAAAGTTGTACTGAATGAGGTTGAGGTAATGGATAGATTCTTCAACGAGTATGTGCTTGCAGATTAGTCTAAGAAACAACATCGACTTAGATTTGAAGCGCAACAAGTTGTTCAGAGAGAAATACAAGACATGCTGACATTGTTGAATAAGGATGAGATCAGCAAAAAGAAGGTGAAGAAACTTGAGATTCCAGAAAATAGATCGGCAGAGTTCAATAGAAAAAGGAACAAGATGCGGTATATTGAAGATATTCTGGAAAAACGGATCTTTTGCAAGAAACAAGCTCCGTGTTCATTCCGCAAGTTATTTAGAGTGCTAGAGCCAAACACGCCTAATCTAGTCAACTATGCCAGTTTTCTGAGAAATAAAACACAGGAGGTTGAGAAGGTCAAGAGTGAATTTAGAATAGTCGACCTGGTGAAGATAGAAAAGGAAAGATTTGTCAAGATTTTTTATCCAAAGTTCACTGTCACTAGATCAGATGGAAATACCTATGTGTTCACAGAAGCTGATATGTTCAACATGCACCTGGTAGACATTGAAGATCTTTTTGATGAATTGTGCAGAAACAAATGAAATGAACACTGTAGATTTGCGCTTAAGACACTATTTCACTTCATGCATACCAAGTTGGTATTGATGTCAGTGCAAGATCTACAGATATGGGTTGAACGAGGCATGAGGAAGATCAACATGACAGCGCCTCACAGAGATATCAAATTCGCTGGTGAGCTTAAAGAATTTCAAGTTATCATGGTGAAGCATCGAGCAGTCATGTACAAAGATCGAAGTAAGAAGTTAAGAGCAATGAGAAGTGTAGAGCTGAATAAGTTTTCAGATGGAACTCTAAGTAAAGTGTTGAGTGGTTTGAAAGGAAAGCTTGCAGCTGATCAGAAAAGAAAGACAAAGAAAGGAGCTTTATCTGTTAACGACCGAAGACTCATGGTTGAGTTTATTTCAAAGATTGAATGGAGGCTTTCGGATCGTAAAAGTGTTAGAAGATTTGAACAAAAGCTAGGCTTATCGATTTAAAGACTTTGCTCTTTTCATCAAAGGGGGAGAATGTTAGGATACGTTTTAGTTGATGAAAACAAAGTCTAGGGGCTATTTGGTATTTCCTTGATAGTTATTAGAAATGTATATATAGTATCTTTGACTTTCTATTTTAAAATAGATCTGATAGTTCACTTTTTGTACGGAAGAATAGCAGTTACTAGAATTGGAATTATTCTCTCATCATTGTAATCATCTGTTCATCAATCGAATCATTCGGTCAGTATTAATTCCATTTATTGTTCTTGATAATTTGATATTATTGATTGATTGATAGGAAACTTGATTTCACAACTATTGTATGCAATTTTTTCCCAATTTATAATTATACGAATAAAAAGTATAGCGTTTATCTTCTTAATATTATTTAACTGTAACTTTTTTATACGAATCTTGCTTATATATATAGAGGGTCCCTTATTAAGTATACGCCCCGGGCCTCAAAAATGATAGGACCGACACTGCATGACTCGTATTGTAATGACCTGAACTTTAATCTACGGCAACTAACAAAGTTTAACGTTAATCGTAAGTTAAATGAAATTTACTCTAATAGATTTAAAAATATAAATTTTAATGTAAGTAATAAAAGTTGTTATTTATTAAAAGTTATAATTAAGTTAATGGAGCTAAATAATAAGTTTGTTATGTTGATTAAAAAGAAAAGTAACTTATGTGGTTAAAATAAAAAAATATATAAAAACCTGAGATAATTTATATAAACCTAAATGTGGTCATTTGATCATTTCCACCCAATTTAAAAAAAAAACATTTGCTCTATCTCTTCTCTATACCTACGGTTCATCTTCATTCTCCATGAAGAACATCAATCTTGCAAATAAATCAAGATACAAACCAAGAAATTTCCTAACAAGTATCAAACAACAACAATACACAAAGTTTAAAGGTAAACTATCATTCTAAAATCTTTCTTTGGTCTCAGTTGAAATCCACGGTTCCAGTGGGTTTTGAGAAAACAAATTGATCATTAATCAACAAAATTGGACAAAGTTTAGTGTTGTGTGTTCAAAATAGGTCCATGCATGTTTTGATGAAGTGTTTAGTTGATCATATTAATGATTTGAAGCCTTAAATTCCATGTTTAAAGTTAAAAATCATAAACATAAAAGAAGTTTTATAACTTGCTGTGTTGTGGCTGTTTTAACCAAAAAGGAGAAGGCCAAGAAGGTCCTTGGACCTTCAGCTAGGACTTGGATAAATGTGTGTGTGTTTAATCATCAAATAGAGCATCAAACTCCCCTAAATTACTTTATATTGCTGCTGCCACTGCTGGATTTTAAGGAAAAACAGAATTAAAGTGCAGTGTAGGTGTGCTTGTGTTTGTATGCATTTGTGTGTATTTATACTTCAAAGATAGCATGAATAATCCAATAATTTACTTGAATTGTTGCTGAAATAAAAGTAAAACATAAAGGAAAAATTTGTGCAGTGTGTGTGTGTGTTGTACTACATGAAAACAGAACCGAGATTCACCAAAAAGGATGAATCTCGGATGTACTAACCAATCACCGCAGCCCATTACAAACCCAAATTTAGTTAAGTGCATGTGTGTATGTGTGCTGTGCATAATGTGTGTGCCAAATTAGAAACAATTCAGCAACATTCTTTTTCTTTCTGACTTGAATCTCGAATGTATGTGGCATGAAACAACAGCAAACTTCCAGTCCTTGTTGCATATAAATTAAGTATGGTGTTGTTGTGGAAAGAACCGAGATTCACCTTGTGAATCTCGGATGTGTATGTGTGCTGGATGACCAGAACAGTTACAGCAGCCCCCTAAATTTCATTCATATATACGTAAATTAATTAGTTGATGATGTGTGTTCTGTGTGTGCAACAGATACGGTAAGCAGCAGCCATTTAACCTTTAATATCCTAAAGAGTTGTGTTAAGTTTTGTGCGTGTTTATGGGGGGGGGGGGGGGCTGATCGAGTAAAAACAGAAATGAAGATCAGCCGCAACACCCAATATATAAATGTGCAACAGAAATCCTAAACAGCCCACACTCTTTAACCTTTTATATCCTAAGTATCTTGTTAAGTTTTGGCGTGTATTTGTGTTTTAAAAACAAAAAGAAAGATCCCAATAGCAGCCTTATATATATGTCATGTATGCATCAAAGTGAAGTGTGTGTTTTATTAAAAAGGCAGAAACATTAGGGACAACACCTGATATATATATATATATATATATATATATATATATATATATATATATATATATATATATATATATATATATATCTTTGTGTGTGTGTGCTACGTGTGTGTGCTGTGATTTTTGGACAGCAGCCTTTTTGGTTGGTTTTGGTGTTAAAACTTCATATTTTCAGCCTTTAATTTAGCATCCAATGGACACACATTTAGCCATGAAATTCAACACCAATCTTTGTTCATACTTAACTTAAAATGATAAATGGTGAGCTGTGAATTAAAGGACAGCAACTTGCTTCTTAATCTTAGATTAATATTTATCATCTTAATGAACCTCTATAGGATGGTTAGACCATTAATAGAACACTAATAGCATGGGTTATGGGCTGTTGGGGACAGCAGAATCAAAAGCATGACAGCAGCCAATCAGTTACAAAAAATTCAGGGACCTTAGCCAAAAGCCTCTCGGTCCCTAGCCCATGCCCTTTGGTCTTTGGCCACGACATTTAGACCCCTTTAAAAGTGAATTATAACCATGTATTAAGGCTGTTATAAACCCCAAGGAGGGGCAGCCAAACAGAATCAACATTAGGAGTACACAACAGTCCTAGAAGTTGTTCGGACTTGGCTTGACCCTTGACGAAAAGCCTCTTGTTCCCTAGTCCAAGTCTTTTGACCTTTGGCCAAGAATTCTAAGCCTTAGTAGTGCACTAATAGGACGTGGTAGGGGCTGTTACAGATGAGAAAAATAGACTTCGACAGCAGCACCAATCATCCCAGAGAACGTACAATGGTGGCTTGGCCTTTAGCCAAAAACCCCTTTGCCCCTCGGATATGCCTTTTGGCATTTTTCCACTACATGTAGAGCCTAAATTGTGAATTATTGATACATATTAGGGTTGTAATAAAGCACAAATGATGGGCTGTAATAGCAGCCACAAAAAAAGCTTTAAAGTATCATGCTACATGGCGTAGTTGATGGCCTAACATCCTTGGCACTTAGTTTTAATTCCTTGACCTTTGTCCTTGTTTATATGGCCTGAAAACTAGTAATAAATGACATGCAATGTCAACTAAAGTATGTTATGAATACACATACAGGTGACTCAAAATAAGTAAGCCTTGAGGACCCAAATGGACTAAAATGAAGCATGAACCAAAGTAAAGCCATGGGGTATTTATGTATACATTTATTCACCCCATATGAACTAATATTGCATATATATGTGCTTGTATCAACATTCATGATTTCATGAATCCTAAGACATGTTTATAAGTCTTAAAAGCATAATTAATTTAGAAACATATTTTTATTAGACATAAACACAACATAATGACACTCCATATATGACAAGTAAAACCACTAAATCTTGAATGAATATCCTAAGGAAATTATGGGCCATATTCATATCAATATAATAAAAAATTAGACTTTGTGATTAAAGACCAATGAATGAACACTGAATATACTATTCAGATGATATCAAGTCTAATAAATATAAAAAATGATATGAATAACAAATTGAGCAACAAGAGAAGCTAAAAGTCCTATTAAAGAGCATCAGTGAAGGCTGTAGCAAAGTGGCAAGCTATCTGTAAGTCTGATATAAGTCAGATAGTGGTTCTAACCCACTACAAATTGTGAGCAACGAAGCCAGATCCAGAAAGTACATTAAACAGAAATTGTGAGTTGCAGATTTTACTTTAACTACAAATTATGTGAATTGAGACTTTTGTTGCATTATCCTGATTTTATTGGCATTCAAATCTTATTGAGCATATTGTTATAATTGTCATGTTTACAATGATTTGTTGAACTGAGCATTTCTTCTTCTAGCTTCTATTCTTTGAAGAGTCATTTGATTGTTAAGCTTAACACCAACACTATTGCTCAGTGTTGGGTTAATGTTAGGCTTGTGATGTGCTGATTTACATGATGAAAGCACAGAGGGTAGCTAGAGCTGAGCATTCTGATGATACCCATACAACAATTACTGGTAGCTAGCCCAGTATGTGGTTGATCCCACCAATGATGCGTGTGTATGGTGTTATCATTATCCGAGCATTCCTTATAAATTTGTCTAAAAGTCTCAGAGAAACAACAGTTTTATAACGGGGAGCTGAGCAAAGACGCACATCAAGAGCATTTAAATTGGCCAATGTCCCTTCGAGATTTGAGCTGTGCATGAGCCTAGTGCAGTGCATGAGCAATAGAGTTGAGATGTGTATGAGCCGAGTGCAGTGCATGAGCTTTCCACGTTCATAATTGCATGTTACATGTGAAATTCTAAATTCTCAGTAAGCAATTAAGCTTACCCCGTTGTTGCATTATTTTTCAGGTAAAGACAAAGGATTGGATGGACCTAGTTCATAGGTCGGGATTGTGAAAGAGCTTGAAGTGGCCTAGAACCTGTGCCAACACCTTGGTACTTGACTGATGATAGACCTTTGGGGTCTGAGGCCCAGTCTTAAGACCTTTGAGAAATCTTGGGTCTTACGGGATGGTATCAGAGCCAATAGTTTGATTGAATTATGGTATTATGTGTAATACATGATCTCAAACTTGTGCAATGCTATAGTATCAATCACGACAGGATGGCTTGAACTAAGATAGGCTTTCAGATACTAGTAGGATGGGGCATGAAAGGGTACAATGTCCTAGACTAATGAGCTAAATATTTAGTGATTTTTATTTTAGAGCTATGTCAGGAGAAGGTGGACCATCAGGTGGCATGACCCCAGAGCCAGTCCTAAAAATGATTCTACTACTAATAACCCAGAATAATGAGCAACAAAACAATTTTATGTTACTCATACAACAATTACTGGTAGCTAGCCCAGTACGTGACTGATTCCCCACTAATGATGCGTGTGTATGGTGTTATCATTATCCGAGCATTCCTTATAAATTTGTATAAAAGTCTCAAGTGCAACAACAGTTTTTTAACTGGGAGCTGAGCAAAGACGCGCATCAAGAGCATTTAAATTGGCCAATGTCCCTTCGAGATTTGAGATGTGCATGAGCCTAGTGAAGTGCATGAGCAATAGAGCTGAGCTGTGCATGAGTTGAGTGCAGTGCATGAGCATTCTGCGTTCATAATTGCATGTTAAATGTGAAATTCTACATTCTCGCTAAGAAATTAAGCTTACCCCGTTGTTGCATTATTTTTCAGGTAAAGGCAAAAGATTGGCTGGACCTAATTCATAGGTCAAGATTGTGAAAGAGCTTGAAGTGGCCTAGAACCTGTGCCAACACCTTGGTACTTGACTGATATAAGAGCTTTGGGGTATTGGGCCTAGTCTTAAGACCTTTGAGAAATCTTGGGTCTTACGCGTATATGTAATGTTGCCATATCTTTAACGTAAAGATGATTGCATCCAACTCTAAATCATGCACCGTATGATTCTCCTCATACGTCTTCAATTGTCTCGAAGCATAGGCAATCACCTTGCCCCGCTGCATCAATACACATCCGAGGCCTGTACCCGATGCATCACAATATACTACAAAGTCATCTATACCATCGGGTAATGCCAACACTGGCACCTGACACAAAAGAGCCCTCAACTTAGTAAAGGTAGTCTCATGGTCCTCATTCCACTCGAATGGTACGCCCTGCCATGTTAATATCATCAACGACATGGCTATCCGCAAATTTTTTTGAAAAAAACGACGGCAGTAGCCTTCTAATCCCAGAAAGCTACGAATCTCTGACACCGTCTTAGGCGGCTCCCAGCTCATCACAAACCTCAATCTTCACTGGATCCACTTTAATGCCCTCGCTGTTCACAACGTGGCCCAAGAACTGCACCTCTCGGAGCTAGAATTCGCACTTTGAAAACTTGGCACAGAGTCTCTCTCTCTGCAGCACACTCAGGACCCCCCCTCAAGTGCTAGTTATGCTCCTCAGTGCTCCTCAAATAAATCAGTATGTCGTCTATGAACACAATCACAAATCTATCCAACATTACTCTACACACCATGTTCATCAGATCCATAAAGGTTGCGGGTGCGTTAGTCAATCTGAATGGCATGACTAAGAATTCGTATTGTCCATAGCATGTTCAGAAGGCTATTTTGGGTACATCCTCTTCCCTGACCTTCAGCTAATGATATCCATATCGTAAATCAATCTTTGAGAAATAGCTAGATCCCTGTAGCTAGTCAAATAGATCATCGATACGCGGAAGTGGTTATATATTCTTCAGTGTCGCTTTATTGCGTTACAGATTCGCATGGTACCGTCTTTCTTTTTCACAGATAACACCGGTGCTCCCCACGGTGATGAGCTCGGACGGATAAATCTACGATCGAGCAAATCCTGCAACTGGGTCATCATCTCTCTCGTCTCAGTAGGTGCCAGTCTATAAGGCGTCTTAGCAATTGGCACCGCTCCAGGGATTAGATCGATCCGAAACTCTACCTGGCGATCTGGCAGTAACCCAAGAAACTCATCTGGGAATACCTCAAGGTAGTCTCTCACTACAGGTTCATCCTCTACCTTCTTCTTCTTTTTCTTAGCATCAATCACATCTTCCCGGAAGGTTTCACAACCTTTAGACATGTATCTCTGAAATCTGATCATCGAGATAATCCCTATCTCGCCCTTTCGTTTCTCCTCGTACACTATCACTCTCTTAGTGTCTGAAACCGATATCCTGATCATCTTCCTGGCACACAAAATATCTGCCTATCGGGCTGTCATCCAGTCCATACCCACAATCACATTAAAACCGGTTGATCTCAATAGGCAGTAAGTCAATCAGGAATCAGTGAGTGTCAATCTCGAGTGCACACTCTCGATAGACATGACTCACAAGGGTAGTACTCTCGTCTACCCTCTCAACAATCAACGACACAGATAACACAGTAGGGCCAACAGTAAAGTAAGCATAGAAAGTCACAGGCAAATTTGAGCAATCTGCTCCAGAATCAAATAAGACTCGTGCACGCAAGTCGTTCAGAATTTACGTACTTGATACAACGTCTGGAGCATCTCTAGCCTCCTCAGATATAGCCTGGAACACCCAGCCTCTGGCTCTTGGTACCACATCTCTACAGGTGGCGGATGAAGATGGCTCTGCTCGAGTACCACTCGTACTCGCCCCTAGGACCGCCAGTGCTGGCTCTAAACAATCTCTCATTAGATGCCCTGGCTTCCCACATCGGAAGCATTGTGCCTCATTGGCAATACAAGTAGTTGCAGCATGGCCAAACTGGCCGCATCTAAAGCATCGGAAATGGCCAATCGCACAAGCCCGGCATGTCTATGGTGACACCTCTGATAGTCTCTCTCTCCAGATGTACTCTCAACTCTGCTCCCCACTGCTCGGGACCCCTGCCCCACACTGCTCTGACTAGCAGCCCTGCTATCTCTCTGGCTCTGGCTCTGGGACCCATTTCTCTGTCACGGTCCCCTAAATCTCACATCCCTGCCTCTGTCTCTATCTCTCTCCCTGTATCTGTCTCGGCGCGAACCAGAATTCTACCCCTAGTAACGTCTCAACTCAAATGATCTCTCTCTGGGATAGCGCCAATAGCTGAAGGACGGCTCATATGTCCCCGTACGCTGTCTCTGAGTGGGCGGTTGCTCCCGCTGCTTCTCAATCTCTCTCTCTCATCCGAGCCAACTCCAAGGCTCTGACAAAGGTAGTAGTGTCGTGTAGCCCCACGAACTCACGGATATCAAATCTCAACCCATCAACAAAAGCATCGGCCTTCCGATACTCAGTATCACATGTTGAGGTGAAAACTGAGAATACTCATTAAATCAGTCCACATACTGTTGTACAGACAGATCCCCCTACTGTAGATGGAGGAATCGGTGCTCCATCTCCTTCTACTCATGATGCGGTGCATACTGTATCTCAAACACCGCCTTGAACTGCTCCCACGTCATCGCGTACGCACGCGAAGCTGACATCGATGACTCTATGGACTTCCACAACTATAAAGCCCCACCCCTGAGTAGATAAGTGGCATACCCTACCATGTCCTTTGGGTCCACATGTGCAACCCGTAATGTAGACTCAACCTCCCTCTCGCAAGCTAGAGCCTACCCTGGCTCGCCTCCACCTCTGAACTCTGGAGGTACCCTTATCATAAAATCCTTAAACGGGCCCCCTCGCTGTGATGTAGATGAAGATCCACCTGCACCAGTGCCTTTCCCTATGACTGGAACACCCATACCAGAACCGTCCCGAACCCTACACTGTACCCTGGCCCATACCCTGGGCTCCAAAGAACTGCGTCAAAATCTCTAACAAATCTGACTTGCGGACATACTCATCGCCCGCGGGTTACTCTACCCCGGAACCGTTTCCCTGTGAATCCATAGTGACCTGCACAGGTTATAACAATCACATGTGATCCCAAGGATCTGAACACGGTCTAAGCTCAAGCATCCAATATGATACTCAACCCTTGAAACCACAATCTCTGATACTATACGTGCAACACCCTCCAAACCCAATTAAAATGTCACGTCATTTACAGCACATAGGTGACAATAACGCATACAAATTCATTTCACAATGTCATAGGTTTACACAAACACTGTTAATTAAAACATTTTAACATATTACAAACAACATTGTTTACTTCTAACCCAACATACAATTTCTCAAAACCCATATACAAATACCCACATGCAAAGCCCGATACAAATAACCCAAAGTTTCCCAACAGTACAATAACCACATACAGTCAATGGAATGCAAAACCCTCTGCAGCAACTCAAAGCTCCTAAATACTGCTCAGGAGCTGGAGGCCCTATCTTCTATACCCCTAACATACAGTTAAACTCGAATACGTAAGCTTCATAGCTCGTGAGTACACAAGAGTTTATACTCTGCACTATATACATGATCACACACACATGTTAAGCATGGCAATCATTGTAATTCTACACAACCTGGTGTAACCCATGCCACACTAGCCTCTACTCAGAGGCACACTAACCTCTACCTAGATGTCTCTGAGATCCAATACACAATGAGATACTCATCTCAGTCGGGGAAACCCCTCCCTCCTGCGGCGAAGCCACGCCCATGGAGGCTAGCAGGAAATAACAAGCTCAGGAGCGACCTGGCAATAAACACAACCATATATACACATATATATATATATATATATACATACATATATATATATACATACATATATATACATATATATATATATATATATATATATATATATATATATATATATATATGGGAACCCAGCACAGGGTTAAACAGAGCTACTCAGCTCCCGCGATAACCCATCGCGATCACACTATAATGGATCTCATTTATTACTCAATATACATCTCAATATACATACACATGTAACAGGAATAAAGAAAGGTAAAACCATACATGAGGGGCAGCTCGCAGTGCCCACAACACTATCACAGATCATATATAAAATATGAAGTATAACACTGAAAGACTCAAAAAGGCGACATGTATTCTAAAAGAACTCATGTACTCACATGGATCACCCAGCTAATTATCACTAGTCCCGCTGACCCAACTCTCTCTCGACCCGATCTCTGTCAGTCTCTGTATACACAACGAATCTTCCCAGATTAATCTTAACTCAACAAATAAGCCCCGTATATCATATAATCAATGACATAACTGATTGACACCAAAAGTAACCCCAAATAGGCCCCACGGCCCAAAAGCCCAATCCGACCCAAATCAGGAGGATCGCGGTCGCACTCCCCCAAGCTCGGTCGCGCTGCATCCATTACTGGGCGCTCACATCGCGACCCGTGCTCATGATTCTTGGATCGCGCTAAACCCTTCACTACTCATCGCGGCCGCGCTCAACTCATCACAATCGCGACGAGTTGCAAGTCCTCTGCTCTTTGCACAGCTCTGCCCAGGAGGGTATTCTCACCTCCCCAATCCGTTTACAGTCATATAAACTCGTAAAAACCAAACCAAAATACTTCTAATCTACTCGAAAACCAATTCCCCAAGTTTCATTACAATTAACAACATATAACTTTATAAATTCAAGGATTCTCACCTTGCAATATGAAGAACACAAAATTGAAGGTTGGTTGATGGATTCCAGCAGCTCAATCGATTGTTATAGCTCCAATCTCATTTTCCAGCAATCACACAAAACATACACCACACTTTTTGTAAGGTTTGGAAGTGAAGGAAGGAACAAAGCACGTACATATATATTATACGGATCCGATTATTCCGCGGGTTCGACACCGATACCAGACCCCGTTATCAATATTTCACTATTTATGTCAATAAATCCCATTTAATTTCGTGAATCCGTAATCATAAGTAATACTCTTAAATTAAATCCCGAAGCCACGTAAAAATCCGTCCCAACACATATAATCCACTATACGGGACACAATTGGAACAACGCAATAATCATTATAATAATTAGTCAATAGGATAATTACACGCACCTGCTCGGGAGTCGGGGTGTTACACCTTGTTACGTTTTCAGTACTTAAGCAACTCAATTGTTTAAAAATTTCAATTTTGCCCGTAGAAACTAATTTCACTTATGGTCCTTAATGAATTAATTAAGTTTTTTATTTTATATTTAATTATTTGTATATTCATAAATGTTTAATTAATAAGTAATATTTTATATATTATTATAAGAATTTATCTACAATTTATTTATGTTTACTACCTATATATTAATAAATTTCACACCTATTAATTTTAAATATATATTTTGTTATTTCGACATTCATTCGTTTTAAAGAAAAATATTTAATTTTTTTATTATTTTTTGTTTTATAAAATATTTTCCAATATTTTTATATATTAAATTAATTCATCATTTTTATCTTCATATATTAATTTTTAAATGATATTAAAGGTGTTTTTGAAATTCTAAACATGTAAATATGTACATTCATTTATAGGTTATAAAAATAAGTTATTCTTAATTTATAGATTTTTATTGGTAGAATATTGTATATTTTACATAAGAAATAGCGTTAGTAAAATTGTGTTATTCCTAATAAACTTAACAAGATTGTAATTTTTTTAGCATTTTTAAAATTTTTATGGGTGTAACATATCAATTTTTCTAATGTTTGAAGAGTATAACATACTAGTTCAATTATTAAATATGGATTATTCTTTTAATTTTTTTTAATTTTTTTATTTTTATTTCACAAACAATAAAATGTAAGAAACTTTTAAATTTAAAAAATGTATTGATATATTTAAGTAACTTTAAAAAAAAACTATTTTAAAATTAAAAAATAAAACACTATTTTAATATTAAAAAACAAAACATTATTTTATGACATTTAATATATATTAAAATATTACTTAAAATGATCAAAGGTTTTTTAAAAATAATTTAATAAATTTCTCATATTTTTTTGTTTATGAAATAAAAATAATAAATAAGAGAATAAAAAGTAAAGTAGAATTTATATTCAATAATTAACATATATTATATACTATTGAAACATTAGAAAAAATGATATGATATACTGTTAGACTTTAAATTTCGATCATGTGGAATTTATTTTGTAATAATTAGTTAGTTTTATTTCAAGTATTTCCTTTTATTTGTGTTTTTCCTTTGTAAGTTTAGAAGTAGAGGGGGCTGGTTGCTATGTTTCTAACTTGTAATAAATATTTAAGGGAAACCCCACCTAGGGTTTCCCACAAGATTTGGCATTATTCCTTTATAGCAAATACGGTCACCGCTTTTCTTGAAATTATTCTATCAATATTCATATCGATAATAGAGTGAAAACATTCTTATTGTGTTGGATTTTGTGCTGAAATCATATTATTGAGTGCTGATTATCATTGGGACAACTACAACAATTGGTATCAGAGCCGGAGGAGAGGATCTCAACTAATTCAGATTTTTTCTTCATCGGTGTTCTTCGTGTTCTTCATCAAAATCAACGGTTTTGCTTCTAAATCCTTCTAAATATTCTGTTTTTGCTGTTTTTCTATTCTATAATCATCTATAATTCATCTTGTACTGATTTCAAGCCTATCTAGTTCAATCTTTACATATTTTAATTGTTTAGTTGCTGAAATTGTTAATCGGATATTTGGGTTTATATTCTCGGTTTTGGTTCAAAAATATCAGATTTTTAGGTGTTTGGGTTAATTGTTATTCAAAAAAAGTGTTTTAAAAATTAATTAAATTAAACCACACATTTAGAAATTATTTTGAGGCTTTGAACTGCATTTTAATATATTCTGAAAATCTAGAATTATTACAACTGTTAAAATTCGGACCATCTCGGACCTAAATTCGGATCACAACTCGGATCATTTTTCGGAACAATTAAAACCAAAGTATAACATGTTTCGGACCAAATCTCGAACTCATCCGAAATTCGGACCATCCGAAATTTTGTGAAAACATTTTTCGGGTGCTTAAAATTACATGTTCTTTATTTTTAAACATTTTTGAAAACCAACTCGGGTCATCCGAAATTTGGATCATCAACCGAAGTCGGATCACCAGAGTTGCATTTCTTTTAAGTTCCCATCCAGATACTACTGTTTATCCGAATTTCGGTCCACCCGAGTTTCCTTCCATCCGAGTTTCGTTTCATCCGAGTTATTGTCTATCATCCAAAATTCATCCATTCGAATTCTGTTCATCCGAGTTACTGTTCATCCGAGTTTAACTCCATCCGAGTTACAGTTCACCCGAATTCGGCTCATCCGAATTTCGGTTCCTGTTCATCCGAAATTTAGTTTCCAGTTCAAAAGATCTCACTTTTTTAATCAGCACTATACATCATGTCTCGAGAAGCCCTTGTCCTTGGATCTAGAACCGACCACCTGTTCTCTATCCCGATGAGTATGAACAATGGAAGCAAAGGTTTCTCAAATTCCTTGGCATGCAATCCATGGGGAATCTGCTCCTTCAATCTTCAGAAGGACCGGTTGTCTACTACCGAGAATTACCTGCAAGGCCAGATGCTGATCCTCCAGTTCCAGCATCAAGGATTGTTCGTGAACCTTCAATTGAAGCAGAGAGGGATAGACAACAAGCTGACAAAATGGCAGAATATTCCATTTACCAATCCCTCCCTACTGAAATCATGGTTGGAGTTGACAGCAAGATGCCAGCTAAAGAAATGTGGGATGAATAAGAGGTACAAATGCTTTGGGCAGATCTAGATGACAGGGCCAAGATTGAAGAAGCTAAGGCCAAGTTTAATGAGTTCCAAGCCAAAGATGGAGAATCTCTTCAGGGTACCTTCACAAGGTTCTGTGCAGTTCTTAATGAGCTGAACGAACTGCACATCAAGAAGGATAACGATGACATCAATATCCAATTCTTTTCTTCTTTGGCTCCCGAATGGCAAATCGCAGGTCGAGCTACCAGACGAGTTCTAAACATTCCTAATGTCTCAATTAATGTGGTATTCAAGGAACTCAAGAAATATCAAGGTGATGTTGACCAACAGAAATAGATGGCAAACACTTTGGCATCCTTGTTATTATCTTCAAACCAAAGCACCAAACACATTGATTCTTTAGCCCTATTCTCCAGCAAGACACTATCCACTACACCCCCACCAAACTCATCTCCCGTACCTTACTACGCTCATGGTTCCTCATCATCTCAATGCAGATACGCATCACCACCGCATGAGCCATATGACGAAGAAGAGGCAGCCATACAAGAACAAATTGCCTTATGGTCTAATCGTCTTCAACAAAGACGTTTTTCTCAAAACAAGACAAATAACCAACTTCGTTATGACACTGGCCCTCGGAGGAATCCTGAGGACAGAAGGGATGAGAGGCAAGATGAGAGGAGAGATGATTGGAGATGAGATGATAGGAGCAATGACTGGAATCGCAATGATCGGGATGATAGGAGGTATAATGAGAGGAGGTATGATGATAGTACAGATGACAGAAGAGATAGACGTGATGAAAGACGCGAAAATCGAGATGATTGCCGTCATGAAAGGCGTGACGATAGACGTGATGATCGAAGAGACGATAAGAGAGATTACAATCATCGGGATGATAGACGTGATGATAGCCGCGAATCCCGCCGAGCTGACAAAAGGCCGGCTGAGAGAAGAGAGGATATGCCTATAGCTGATGAGCCTAAGGCAAATGATGAGCGTCTTTGCTACAAATGTGGGAAACCGGGCCACTTTGCTCGGGAATGTAAGAATCAGTTTGAGCGGGATATCGGGTATTACGAGAGAAAGCTGGAGGCACTGAAGAAAAGGTCTGACGCCATGGCCCTCGTTGCTCAAGAAAATTATTGGGATGACGCTGACGCTGACTCTGACGAGGAAGAGGATAGGGGTAGAAATTGCTACATGGTTGATCGAATTGGACTGGCTGATAATGCGACTACTTTCGATTCAGAACCAGACACGACTATCGAGGGGAAGACAAAGCAAGATCCAACAGCCTGTCTGATGGCCAAGTCAGGGGATTCGGAGTGCTCCACGTCAGATTCAGAGGAACACGAGGTACATTCCTTTTACGTTCATGAGTCTGTAAATAATTTATCTGTACAAAATGAATGTAACTTGCACACACAAATACTTGAGCTAGAAGCAAAGTTTAATGCTGAAAAAGAAAAGTGTGTCAAGGCTGAACATCTAGCTCAATCGTTAAAAGAAAATTTTGATGTATATGAAAACAAGTGGCTAAATAACCATGAGGTGATAAAGAAAATGATAAGTGAAGAGGTAGATGTTGAGGATAGGATTAATTACCTTGAGAGTTGCATTGATAAAATCACTGACGAAAGAAACTCTTTAAAATCTGAAATTTTTGTTCTTTCAAAACGCTTAGAGTCCGCAAGCATGGAAAACATAGACAATTTGGAAAAATACAAAATGACAAAAGAAGAGAGAATAAGTTTGTACTCACGAATAAAGACCCTAGATGATGAATTTCTAAAACGGGGTCAATCTGAACAAACTATTCATCTAAACCAACACAAAGAGACTAGGTTTTATCATTCCAAACAAGGAATTGGTTTTAAAAATCCTAAGTATTTGGAAAAGGTTCAGCAAGTTTACCTCTTTTTTATGATATGAGATATGTGGGTGCTGGGCTTAAATCTTTCGTTTACCAAACATCGGAAGAAGTTTTAACCCAAGAGGATGAGAAACGAAGTGAAAACAAAGAAAATGAAATGCCTTTTAAATATGATGAACTAAATGAGAGCTATCCCTATAGAGTACCTACTCTAGAGTAGGACTTCTTGTCTAGCTATTCATCGGCAGAAATCAACGCAGAACCTGTCAAACCAATCCATCATCTTTACATTCCTACAAAAGTTCTTCAACATAAGATAAAAGTTTTAGAAAAGGAAATAAAGACAATTCGGAAGAAAGCTCTTGATTATCAAGAAGCTCTTCTCAAGAGTGAGGAAAAAGAAAAGTTTTCAACAAAATGTAGAATTAATCATCTACAAAGAAAAGTTTGACATGGTTTCATAAAGTGTAATTTCTCATTTAAAAGTCTCAAAAGTTTCTCATCCTACAAGAGTCCCTCTTGCATCATCAGAAAAAGGTAAAGCCAAGGTTGAAGTTCCTTCTATCATTTGTGAAGGTGAGTGCTCAAAAACATTCAAATCTGAGGTTTTAAAGAAGACTCAGAGTCAATCCAAGTCTTCCAAGAAACCCACTCACCAAGGAAAATTTTCAAAGTCTAAGTCTTCCATACGTACTGACTCTCATCGTTTTGTTCTTACAGATCATATGAGAAGAGTGCCAAAAATAACCATGCAAGCCTTTTTGAGTTTTTTTGTGAAGAAGGCTGTAATGCCAGATGAATTTGTTTCTAGAGATAGGTCGCATGTACTCTCTAAAAACAATGTTTGTAATGATGTACTGAATTATGTTTCTTGTTTAAAGTATTCATTTGGTGATTTGTTTAAATTATGTCCAACTCGTTTTAGACGCCAACTACCTAAAATGAATGCTTTCGTGCCTTATCCTACTAAAAGAATTCGTAAAAAGAAAACAAAAAATACTGCATCATTGGCCACAACAAAACTTGAGACTTGTACTTTGCCAAGGCCAAAACCGAAAGCAAATGTTAAACAGGTTTCAAATCGTCCAAAACCAAAGGCATTGTCATCGCCTAAGGTTACAAAGCCTACTAAATCCAAACATAAATGGATTCCAAAAGGCTCTGCATTTAGTCCACACATAACTGCTATATGGGTTCCTAAGACTGTAAACGTGCCATATTCACCTGGAACACATAACCCAAAAGACCCCCTCCTAAGATGGGTACCCAAATTTGTGTGATTTTAATGCAGATGGTTCTTGGTTACTTCAGATCAAGACCCACACTTCAGTGAATTGGCTTCTAGTTATCTTAGACTAGGTACCGTTCTTCTGCTTGTTGGTTATGCTTAAACCGAGAAGTTTGGAATCTGTGCACTCAGCTCAGGACCCGGTCTAAACATGTCATGTTTTCTGTACATCTAGGTTCAGAACACAGCTTGCATGTTAATTTCCAATGGATTTGTTTAATGCCTATAGATTTTCATTGTATGCATTTTTCTTTTCAGGAAAAATCCATCTGGTATATGGATTTGGGTTGCTCTAAACACATGACTGGGAGGAGAGAGTTACTATCTAACATAGTAGAACAATATTATGGGACAATCAGGTTCGGGAATAATAATCATGCTCAAATCAAAGGATACGGCGATTTGGTCTTAAATAATCTAGTCATCAAGGATGTTGACTATGTTGAGGGATTATCTCATAACTTATTTAGCATAGGACAACTCTGCGATAAAGGGCTAGAGGTTACATTTAGGGCTAAGAACTGTAGTGTTAAGAGTATTGATGGAAAAGAAATTTTATCCGGTTCCCGAAACTCTAACCTTTACACCATAGACGTAGCCAAGCTTATGGTTAAGGATAGCATCTGCCTTCTATCAAAAGTCTCTTCAAAATACTCTTGGTTATGACATCGAAGGTTATCCCATCTGAACTTCAATAGTATAAATAAGCTGGCTTCGAAACAACTGGTGAAAGGACTACCAGAACTACGATATGAAAGGAACCATTTGTGTGGAGCATGTGAGAAAGGAAAGATGAAAAGATCATCTCACAAGTCGAAACCCAAACTGTCATCAAAAACAGTGTTGGAGTTACTTCATCTGGATTTATGTGGTCCCATGCGAACACAAAGCATAAACGGGAAGCGATATGTGTTGGTTATCGTTGATGACTTTTCACGATACACTTGGGATAAATTATTGCGATCCAAGGATGAGACAGCTCAAGAAATCATAGACTTCATCAAGAGTGTCGAAACCCAACAGCAGCTGTCTGTACAATCAATCCGATCTGACAACGACACAGAATTCAAGAACGCGGTAGTAGAGAGTTTCCTTCAATCCAAAGGTATTCATCATCAGTTTTATGCTTCTAGAACACCTCAAAAAATGGAGTCGTTGAGAGGCGTAACCGTACCCTCGTGGAAGACGCTCGCACAATGCTGACATTACACAATGCTACCTTCGTTCTTGTGGGCCGAAGCCGTGTCAACAGCTTGCTACACGCAAAATCGCTCCATAATCCATAAGCGCTTTAATAAACTCACTACCAACTCTTTTTGAATAAAGTTCCTTTTATCCAAGTACTTACGTGTATTTGGTTGCAGGTGTTATGTGCTTAATGACAAGGACAACCTCGATAAGTTGAACGAGAAGGTGGATGAAGCGATCTTCATTGGATACTCATCCAATTCGAAAGCATATCGCGCATACAATACTCGCACCAGGACAGTCAATGAGAGTGTGCATGTCATATTCGATGAAATGGCTAAACTGGCTCCTGAAGTTGACCAATCAGGACTTCGCATTACACCAATGCCTGGAGACTCATCACAATCTTCTTCTTTTTCTCCTTCTGACTTAGTTAATTTATCTGATCCGTTTTATGTAGAAGTTTTTGGTTCTAGTGCTAATTCTTCTAATGTTTCTTCTTCTGTAGTTAACACATCCAACGATTCAACTGCTCAACATACTCCATCTGATCCACCTTCCACTCTATATCCTCCGCCATCTACTTCATCCATAGACACATCTCCAGTTGAATATACTCATGACATACCCTCACACATAGTGCCAAACATTATCCCTTTAACAGGTCAAGTCAAACCTGAACCTGAACCGGTGGTACCTTCATTCGAAACCATCGACCATAACTCATCATCCATTCTCACACTCACCACTGAGCTTCCAACCCATTCACCCCTTCCACACGAAACGAAATGGACCCGGAGTCACCCAACCGAACAAATCACTGGTGATCTCTCTACCGGGGTCCAAACTTGAAGGGCATCTGCTAATGAATGTCTCTTTGCGTCATTCCTTAGCATGATAGAGCCTGCTCGTGTGGATGAAGCCGTGAAAGACCCAGACTGGATTATAGCGATGCAAGAAGAACTCAACCAGTTTGAACAGCTCAGAGTGTGGCGGTTAGTTCCCAAACCCAAAGATGAAAACGGCATCGTGATAAGAAATATAGCAAGACTTGTCGCCAAAGGCTACCGACAGCAAGAAGGCATAGATTATGATGAGACCTTTTCTCCAGTTGCACGGATTGAAGCAATCAGAATCTTCTTGGCGTACGCGGCACACAGAGACTTCAAAGTGTACCAGATGGACGTCAAGACAGCATTCTCGAACGGTGAACGCAACGAAGAGGTTTACGTTGAACAACCACAAGGATTTGTTGATGCACATAAACCAGACCATGTTTTTGTGCTAGACAAAGCCCTCTATGGTTTGAAACAAGCGCCTCGAGCATGGTATGACAGTCTTTCTAACTTTCTTATCTCAACTGGTTTCAGCAAAGGTGTGGTGGACACAACAATGTTCACTAAAATGGAACGCCAGCACATAATGCTAGTCCAAATATATGTCGACGATATTATATTTGGATCTACTGACTGTAATTTCTGTAAGGATTTCTCATCCCTAATGGAGTCCAGGTTTGAGATGAGTATGATGGGTGAAATGATCTTTTTCCTCGGATTACAAGTCAAACAATGTGAAAATGGGATATTTGTGAACCAGTCGAAATATACTATTGACATTCTCAAGAAGTCTAAGTTAGACTCTTGCACGAGTATCGCAACTCCCATGGCTTCAAACTACAAGTTAGACATTGATCCTGCCGGGAAAAGTGTCGACAATACAACTTACAGAGGGATGATTGGTTCTCTACTCTATCTAAAAGCCAGCAGACCAGATATAATGTTTTCAACATGTCTCTGTGCTCGTTTTCAAGCCGACCAAAAAGAATCACACCTAACTGCGGTAAAATACATTTTCGTTATCTTAAGGGTACACTCGATCTTGGTCTCTAGTACCTAAAGGGGACCAATTTTGATCTTACTGCCTTTTCAGATGCTAATTTTGCAGGTTGTAAAGTCGCTAGAAAAAGCACTTCAGGCGGAATATAGTTTTTGGGTGACCGACCGGTGAGTTGGTCTTCCAAAAAGCAGAACTGTGTTTCCACATCCACAGCGGAAGCTGAGTATGTAGCAGTCGCAAGCTGTTGCTCTCAAGTGTTGTGGATGAGAACAATGTTATGTGATTATGGGTTCTCGCTCACCAACATCCCAATATATTGTGATTCTAGAAGCGCAATTGCTATCTATTGCAATCCCGTGCAGCACTCACGAACAAAACACATAGACATCAGGTAACAGTTTATTAAAGATCACGTAGAAAAAGGAACAATTGAACTGTATTTTGTAGGCACTGAATTTCAACTCGTTGATATTTTTACTAAGGCTTTAGACGAACCTCGTTTTCAGTTTTTAGTATCTCATATCGGCATGTTGAATCCACCTTATAGTTAAATTCCAGGCATTTTCTAAACAATTCTATTTCAAACATATAAGTGTTTGAAATTCCTTTATTTAGAAAATATCTGTTATTTAAATTTAAAGGTTGTGTCACAAAATTAAGTCCAATATTTCTTTATCTATGTATATTTTTAATGATTAATGATCCTGAAATTTGCTATGTGAATTGTTCATAGTTGAGTGGGACGCTGATATATCCAGGTCTGTCTGTATTTCAAAGCGTCAAACAGTTCTATGACTTAGATTTAAAAGGATATTTGTTTAATTGAGGGGAGTAATTTCAAGATTTTTAGTATAATTTAACTTAATTTTCATTTTTCTCGTATTTTATTTTTAGGATAAGTAATCTTTCAGAAAAACACAAAAAGATTTTGTGTTTTATTAATTTATCAAAAACTCAAAAATATTTTGTTTGTGTCGTAGTTAAATTTTATGTTTTGTTTGTCTTTCAGAAAAACTCAAAAATATTTTTTGGTTGGTTCTTATTTTATTTTTTTATTTAGATTAATTAAATTTATATTAAGTTTAGTTATTTAGTTGATTTTAGCTATTTTAATTTTGTATTAGTATTTGTTTCTAAAAAGAAAATCCAAGAAGATTTTAATTGGGCTTCTGTCTTCATTTTTATTTTTATTCTGATTGAAAGCTAAAAATAAGTTAGCCCAAATTGTTGTTAAAGTTGTTTTCGTTGGCCCCTTTCTGATTGAAAAACGTGTGGATCTTTGTCCAACCCGACCCGACCCGCCTATTTAAATAGGCGGGACACAGTTTCTTCTCCACTACGCAAACCTCTCATCTTCTTCTTCTCTCTCACCGTCGCACAAACAACCCACCACCGCCATTATCATCAATTTTCAAGCTTTCAAGCTCATTTGGTAGCCGATTTCTTCCATTTATCTTGCATTATCTTGCATCTGCACTTCGAGGTAACCATTCTATTGCTTTATTTTACATTTTAACATCCTATTACGGATTTTTGAATTGAATTTCGAATTTTTAAGTGTTTTTAAAGTCTATTTTTTTGAATTTTTAGGTTGATTAATCTGTTCATTTTTAACATAGTGTGGTACAATAAAATGTTCGTTATGTGTTTTAGCATTAGGATCAGCATTTTCATGCATTTTTATGAATTTTTAGAACTGATCACATTTGCATGTGCATGAACACATTAACTGCAAATTTGACTAAGTCCACAACTCGGATGCATCCGAAATTCGGATGACTCCACTTAGTCAAATTTCAGTTTTAATGTTTCACTGTTGGACCCAACCGAATTTCTGATCCACCCGAAATTCGGATCAAATGACATACTTAGAATTTTTATCAGTATACTATATGTTTCATCCGAATTTCGGCTCACCCGAATTTGGATGGATTCATATAGTATTACTTGTATATTTTATGCAACTAAGTCCCTGTCTTGGACCACCCGAAATTCGGGTCCACACGAATTCGTTTCCCATCCGAATTTGACATTCATGTTTAATTTCTAAGTGTTCACCATAGTAATCATCACCCGAAATTCGGATTCATCAGAATTCGGTTCTCATCGAAGTTTGTACCTGTCATTTTAGTTTTGTAAGTATTCACATAGTTATGCTCATCCGAATTTCGGTTCCCCCCATATTTTAGTTTCATACTTAGTTTATAATTACATGCATCATTCCCATCCAAATTTCTATCCCACAAGAAATTCAGACCATTTCATCTGAATTTCTATCCCACCAGAAATTCGAACCATTTCATCCGATTTTCTCATGCATCCGAATTCGATTCTTCATCCATCCGAATTTCAATCCATCTGAAATTCAACACTTAGAATTTTTTTTATTTTTCATTTTTTTTTTGCATTTCACTAAAATCAATAACCACAAAAATATTACATGTTCTATGCACCATTGGTTACAGTTAGACTAAGTTTTTGAGTGAAAACGTCTATTCTAACATTGGTGTCTCAACAATCGACTTTGGACTTTATTCGGTAGAAGTTACATTTTACTGATAAAAGACCCGGTGCTATAAACAAAATAGATGGTTTCAAATTCACGCTTATTTCAGACTTAATATCAATGTTTCATTCCTTTACGAGTCTGTTATACTAACGATGTTGCATTTTTTACAGGACTAATGGATCATCAGATCACCCTGACCATCCCCCATCCTCCGCTACCCAATAACAATGCACAGCTACCAGAAGAATCCCTTCTACCATCTTCCCAGTTCGCTAAATTTGCACCTCACAACTAGCAGCTAGACCTTTCAATCCTACGCCACGAAGCCGAGGATATCACATTCGATATTCTCAAAGGCCACCCCATATTTTACACCCTAACCAACGCCATCTCCATCCCCATCATATACCTACAACAATTCTATAATCGTCTAACATTCGTTGATGATGTCGAACCTCACTTCAAATCCATAGTTGATTCTGTCCCAATTAAACTCACCTGTGAAGCCATCCACAACATTCTCCGCCTACCAACCGAAATCCACTCAGTCACTAAATACGCCTTCGCCCCCATCCATCACAAACCCAAACCCTTTGCGAAATAATCACCATTGGCTATCATGGCCCACTAACTAGACAATCTGAATTCAGGACCAAGCAACTCCAGTCTCACTGGAGGGTACTTTTCGACGTCATCAACAAATGCTTCACCGGTAAGCATTCCGGCCATGACTCCGCATCCATCCAAGTCCTTGCAATGTTCGTTGGATTCGCCTTTGACCGCCACTACGACTACGCAGCTTTTATTTTTGAGGAATTGAAGCAGACAGTTCTAGAAAGAGGAACAAAAAGTGGGAGAAAATTCATACAATTCCAACGATTCCTCCAACTGTTCATACAGTTCGCCATGAACCAAGACGACGACATCCACGAACGCCCCGAGGCCGACGTCTACAACATTGTTGCGCTTCAAAGAATAAAAATTCCAGCAGACTCTGCAGATGTCCCAGTAATGGATATCCTTCTATTACTGATTCATCTGGCAGACCAAAGTGTTGAAAGGGTACGGGATTATATTCTGGCAGTGTATCCAGATGAGGCTCAGTTAGAACCGACTGAGCCTAACCAATCCGAAGATGAGATGCATATGAGGATGAACAAGTCGAGGCAGCAATGGAAAATATCTTGGGTACTGGGAGAGGGAGCTATCTATAGTGAGGGAGGGAGCAGCAGGTGAGCAGGAAGAGGCAGTCGATTCTGAAAGGACTGATCCTGACAAAATGAGGGCAGAGGGTAACATATCTAATTGTGTTCCAAGCCTCATTAGTTGGACTACCACGCATAAGACCACTAGTCCAGTGATCGAAGAAACCCTAACCATCCACTCGGTTTCCCCTCTACGGGAAACTGTTTTATTTCACGGGGAATCAGCTCATACACCATCACCCTCTCACTCGGAGAGAGGTGATGTTGAAACAGGTCACTTGTCACCCCTAGTGACCAACCCTCCTTTTATCACAACTCACTCCCCACCCCATAACACGTTGCACGACGCCTTCGTCCATCCACTCCTGAACGAGCCGCCTCCATGGCGGCTCCCACAACTTCGGTATCTGCATTCCCTACAGCAGAGCCAGAGATGATGGAAGGAAGAACTGTTGTTCACCAACCAACGTCATCAACCTCAGGCCATCTCGGGATCACTCCCGAGATGCTAACGGCAGCTATCCGTGCTGTCGGGTTTGTCTCCCGGGCTGACCTGGACGCCCTTAAGGCCGCTTCTGAGGAACAACATACCACCCATCTCTCTTTTTAAAAAGGTAAGGGTGTTGCAACTCATGAGTTGCCACCAGGACCCCAATCAGTCCAAGCTCAAATAGCTGCACTCTCCGATAAAGTCGATGATCTTAAATGGCTGGTACTTCAAGTTCAAGAGCAATTAAATGCCAGGTTTGATCGCTTGGAATCTGACGTCATCGAATTACAGTGCTGACCCCAGGCTGAAACCCATAAACGAAAGTATGATGATCAGCACGACCCTGATCATCCTGAGGGGGAGAAGCACCCCGGGGTTCAGCCTGAGGGAGATATGTTGGTCGAAGGGGGAGCAGGAGCAGGAGAAGAAGGGTATGGGGAAGGAAGTTCAGGGGCTCAGGGAGGCCCAAAAGAGTTAGACCCTTTATCGGCTATGGTGGAATATGATCCTTCATATGAAAGAGTTGAGATCATATTGGTGTCCGACACAGAGTCCGATATTGATCAAGACTATCTATTGATTGAACCTATACCTGAGCCGGAGTCACCCTAGAAATCATCTTCTTCATATTAATTCCTAAATTCCCCAACCCATGTTCCTCAACAAGAAATCATTTCCTCTATAAAAGCTCCCACCCCTACATTCCATGCTACCCCTCCAGTCCAAGAAACCCAAACAGTCCAACCAATCCCTCCTGCCCAAACTGCCGAGACATCAGGCCCCAAAACTGTTGATTGCTTTGAATCAAGGGCTGATGTAACTCCAAGGCACGACATAAATGATTTAGAATGGGTAAGATGGTACTCAAAGGGAAAAGTTCTGACTATGACTGAAGAAGAGAAAGAGGCATTAAGACAGGATCGTCCGGGTCGTATACTCAAACTCCTCGAAGCTCCTCCTACACAGTTAGAGGAACCCCCGGTTCAGGACTTAAAAGAATTTCTGAGAAAATTTCCAGCTGAAGAATTTCATAGTTCGTATCTAGAAGAACGATTTAAGATGGTATTCAGGATGAGTCCAGGGTCTTACATCAGATGCTTTTTAATGATAATGACTAATGCATCTCGGGCTGAACAAGCAGAATATAATCAGATGATGTTGAAAGAAAAACGACCAAAATCTGAATACTGGTCTAAATCAAAAATTATAAAGATCAAAAACATTCACATGTATAAACGAGCACATATGTTCACTCCAGCATTCAAAGTGCTCAGAGAAGATGGATCTACACAGTTCTTACATGAAAGTGACCTGGACTTTGTGAACATTGATGATGTTGAGATTCTTCACAACAAGCCAAAAAAAATATCAAAAAGTGCCTAACCCACGTCACTACTGTTGCTGCCCTGACAAAAAGCATGAATCGCCGCTAAATTATCATGTGCTTAAGGGATTTTCAGTGGCGATTGAGAGCTGCATGGTCAAAGTTGGACTAAAGGCCCAAGAACAGGATATTTTCCTTCTTGATCATCTCCTGCATACAAAGTCCTTTTAGGAGGCCAACAGGGGGTCATATTTTTGAACCAGAAAGGGCATAAAGAGTTCATGTGCTTCGAGGACTTGACCTGTTATTCTTATGGTACACTAAGACTGGTAAGAGCTGACTTAACAAAAGAATTCAAGAAGATGATGCTCAGCCAGTCTCGAAACTCAAAAGAAGACCAAAAGAAATACAAGACATCCTCAGTGGCATCAAACTAATAAACGAAAGGCTACTCCACAGGCAAGTGACTCGACGATTCGACGTCATCCTTGGCCTCAGAGTACTGATCATGCCCGTCGTCATCCACGATGATCGAAAAGGGGGAGATTGTTAGACTTTAAATTTCTATCATGTGGAATTTATTTTGTAATAATTAGTTAGTTTTATTTCCATGTAATTTATTTCAAGTATTTCCTTTTATTTGTAATTTTCCTTTGTAAGTTTAGAACTAGAGGGGGCTGGTTGCTATTGTTTCAAACTTGTAATAAATATGTAAGGGAAACACCACCTAGGGTTTCCCACAAGATTTGGCATTATTCACTTTATAGCAAATACGGCCGCCGCTTTTCTTGAAATTATTCTCTCAATATTCATATCGATAATTGAGTGAAAACATTCTTATTGTGTTGGATTTTGTGCTGAAATAATATTATTGAGTGATGATTATCATTGGGACAAGTACAACATATACTCATAAAAAATTTAGAATGCTAAAAAATTACAAGCTTGTTAAAGATTATTGAAAATAATATATTTTCACTAACATCATTTCATATTTAGAAATTTATAATGTTTACTAATATATATTTATGAAATAAGAAGGGATGATTTTTAAAATTTATAAATGAATGTAGATATTTTACATGTCTAAAATATCAAAAACAATATGAATAACATTTAAAAATTAGTATGTGATATTAAATATATAGATTGATGAAAAAAATTTATAAACAAAAATTGATAAACGAAATAAATATTTTCATAAAAAAGAATGAAATTATAAAAAATACAAATAATAATTTATAAACCAAAAACTAAATTAATTGATTAGGGACCATACGTGAAATTCATTTGTAAGGGCAAAATTAACATTTTTACAAAATTGAATTGCTTAGGGACTGAAAGCGTGACAAAATTTTAAAATATGGACTATTGGTGTAATTTTTAAATGTTAGGGACGAAACGTGTAATTTTTTATAATCCACAGGGACCATGTATGTAATTTACTCTTAAAAATGTATAAAATATAAACTTAAAAAATAGAATCGAATATTAAGTTACACATGTCAATACATGAATGTGGAAAATGACATTATAATAAAACGACATGTGACATCTATATAGTTATTTATTACAATAGATAGATATGTTACATGACTATTATATTTAATGAATAATTATCTTTCATAATATATAAACTTAAAATATTATTATAAAGAACAATAATACAATAGTGATATTAAACTGAAATAAAGAAATTATAAAAATTATAACAATATGAAAATAATTTTGTTATATTCTAATTGTTATAAATAAATAGTTAATATAAATATATGTTTAACAAAGACGGTTAAAATCTTTATATATTGTAACTTCCTGTTTTTAGAATAATTGCGTGTAATTATTTTAGTGGATGTTTATTTTATTATTATTGTGTTGGTTGAGTGATATCGCGAGTAGTGGAATGATACATGTCAGGATTGTGATTGTGTGTTCTCGGGTTATAATTCTAGAGGATTAATTATATATTTGAGTTCGTTGATTTAATTGGGTAAGTGGATATTTATTGTGAAAATGGTGTATCGGGTTCGGGTTATTGGCTCGGAACCCGCCCAAAAGTGGAAAATATATATATATGCGTCTTCCTTTGAACGCTTCTTCCTTTCTCCCTTTTCTTGCCAAACAGTAACCGTGAAGTGTGTGAATTGTGTGTGTGTGCGTGGATAATCAGCAGCAAGGAGCAGCAAAGAATTCGAGTTGAGTGTGGACTTTGTTGTTCATCTTCCTTAAATCGTATTCTTGAGGTTGCAAAGGTGAGAATTCTTAGTTTAATTGTGTGGAATATTGTTGAAATCGTGAAAAGGCTTTTAAGCCTATAGGGTATGAATATATGCTGCTATCTTGTGTATTGGCGCTGCTGGAAATCGAGTTGGGGGTGCTGAGACCCCTGGTTCTGCAATTTTCGACGAGCAGGGACGAACCAGATTCGATGGAGTGCGGTCGCGATCCGGTAAGCGTGATCGCGAAGCAACCAGTGTGGGTGCGACTGCGATGGGAGCCGAGCGTGGGCGCGATCCGCTGTCTGGGTTGGGTTCTGTTTTTGGGGTTCTGTTGGGTTGCTTTTGGGTTCGAGTCAGTTACTGGTTTAGTGTGACTCTGTTTTATGTGTCAGTTGAGATGGGAGTTAACAGAGTGGGATTCATGCGTTTACAGGGACAAGTCGACAGCGAGGTGAGTCGGATCAGATATCGTAGTGTTCAGGGATGGAGACGGGGTGTCTGATAGTCAGGTGAGTACTCGAGTCCTTTTCTAAACCGCGGGATCTTTTGCGAGTCATAGCTGTGTAGCGAATATTGTGTATTTGTATTGTGTACTGTGTATGAGACAGGGACGCGGGCATCAGGTGTGATTCTATTCTTACATATATGTGCATGAGATGAGATCCAGTCCAGGGGTCCGTGATGAGTTCCATACGGATGGTGATTCACGATGGGTGATCGCGCGGGCTGACTGTCCCTAACAGTCCTTGGGGCGTGTATACACGGCAGAGCATGTAGCCGGTTCGCGCCCACGCTACAGGGTTTTCGCTAACCACCGCCGTACACGGTCGTTAGTCAGAGAAGTGTCCCCTCAGTGATACTGTGTGCAGGGCTTCGGATCTCATGTTGTGTGTTCATACCTGCATTATGATGTTGATTGCCAGGGATAGGGATAGAGATGGTTATGCATGTACGTGCTATGTATATGTGTGTTATGTGTTTACTGTGTGCAGAGTCTAACCCTCGCGTACTCACGAGCTTCCGAGCTTACGTATTCGAGTCTGCCATGTTCAGGGTTTCAGCGAAGGGACCGGTAGCTGGATTGCAGGGCCGGGACTAGGGATTAGCTGGGGAAACACTGTGCTTGTTTATTGTAATAATCAGATCGTACTGCTTAATGTTAGCTTCCTTCGGAGATTTTATAATCAGTGAAATTATGTATGAAATGTGTTAACGATGATCTTAAAGTTTTAATTAGCAGTGATTTGTATTGTCTTCTGAAATATGTGTTATAGAGTCATTGCGATGGCGCAACTTATGGTATTGTGTTGACGTGGCTTTTCTGGGATCAGGATGGGTGTTACATGATGGTATTAGAGCTTGTGGTTTGAAGTCTGAGTATCATTAGTGGATGCTTAACTTAAACCTTGTTCAGATCCGTGGGGGATCCTTCTTGAAAGCAATACAGTGGAATTAACTGACCTAGCTTATTGTATAACACTGGGTGCTCGATTTGTTATTTAATTGTTTTGGTTTGTGTAGATCGTCATGACAAATCAGGGTGAAGGGACTGGTGCGGGCAAGCCAGCGGGTGATGAGTTTATTCGCAAGTCAGAGCTTCTAGAGGTCTTGACAGAGTTCTACAGACAGCAGGGTTTGGGTCCGAGTCCGGGGCCGGTTGCTCAACCGACAGTGACAGAGTCTAGCACTGGTGCTTGTTCATCTACACAGATGGGTGGGTCCTTTAAGGATTTTATGAGAGGAGCTCCACCTGAGTTCAAGGGCAGTGGTGAGCTTGGAGTTGCTATGGCTTGGGAAAGGGAAATAGAGGCAGCGTTTCAAGTCGCGCACGTGGATCCAAGGGATATGATGGGATATGCGACCTATCAGTTAAGGGGAGGGGCTTCCCAGTGGTGGAAGTCTATAGAGTCAGCAATGATGTCTTCTGCAGCTTACGCGATGACGTGGGACCAGTTCCGAGCTGTGTTTGAGCTGCAGTATATTCCGAGAGACGAGAGGCGGGAGATGGAGCGTCAGTTCTTACATCTGTAGTAGGGTTAGATGACGGTGCAGCAGCATGTGGACCGGTGTAATGAATACTCTCAGTTTGCTACTCAGCATATCGACAGGGAGCAGCGGAAGACCGATATGTTTAATGATGGGTTGCGAGCAGATATCCGAGAGTTCGTTGGACTGCATGAGACACCTACCTTTGCCAGAGCGTTGGAGATGGCCCACATCAGGGAGCGGGAGATAGCCAAGCAAAGGGAGCAGTCGTCTTCCCAGCGCCGACGTGCGAGGACCCCTGAGCGGTCTTCGGGTGAGCAGAGGCGTTCCAGAGACACGTCTAGAGAGCGACGTTCAGACCAGGGGCGATATTCGGACAGGGGTCGGAGAGACAGACGTGACAGTGATAGAGATAGAGACAAAGGCAGGGACGAGGATCGGAGGTCGAGCAGACCGGCGTAGAGTTAGAGGCAGAGTTCGCGATACAGTGAGCGGGGTCAGAGCAATGGGGGACAGAGGTCTCAAGATCGCGGTAGCAGGATTGATAGTTCCGCTGGGGATCGGGAGTGCCCGAGGTGCCGCCGTTGACACAGTGGATCATGTGCACCTAGATGTTATCGGTGTGGCCAGTGGCGGCATGCTGCCGCTACGTGTACGGCTGTGGAGCCATTATGCATCCGTTGTGGGAGGCCGTGGCACAGGATAAGGGATTGTCCAGAGCCGGGACCAACAGTGCATGGGGCTAGTTCTAGTGGGACCTGGGAGGAGCCGTCATCATCCAGTCGTCACGATACACAAGCGAGGGGCCGGGTATTTCATGCAACTGCAGAGGAAGCTCAGGATACTCCTGACTTTATTTCGGGTATGTATATCTGAACTTGCTTTGAGTGTGTGTCAGTTGTGGGGCGGGCCATTGGGATGTGTTTAAGAGATTATGTGTGTTTGTTGCGTGCAATTGCCTTGTTTTTGTTCGTGACTATGAGATCCAGTGACAGAGGTGTAGGATTGTGGTGTATGTGTTATATGAGATAGTTATGTCTGGGTATATATGTGAGAGTGGGATATATCGTGGTAAGCTCGGTTATCAGGGTTTCAGAGTTGGGCATTGTGTTATGTTAGTGGATCGATGTTGTTGAGTTATATTAGCTATATGGGTAATCATTGTGAATGTGTTTGTGATGTGCTAGTGGATTGAACCTATTGATAGTGGATTATCATATTGAGAGTGGATGTAATCCCCTTGTGTATGTAAGCATGTCTATGAGATTGCATTTAGTGATTCGACGGAGATGTCCGTATGTGTTGTTATAAAGTGGATTGAACATCTACTGTGTTAGTGGATGATCTATATAGGGCTATATAGGAATGTGATAAGGGAATGAATCCTAATGGTTAGAGATTATATGTGAACCAAGTGGCTTATGAGGTAATGCCACGAGAAGACTCTGCGAAGAGAGGATGTGCGAATTGCAAGATTTTAGAGGAGTTAACTAAATATTAGTGGATTTTAATGTGTGATTCTTAGATTGATGTGTATTAGTGATGATTGTGACGTTCAGAGTTCAAATGTGAATTCAATAGAGTTGCTGATAATCACATCGGGATTCGTGAGTTAACATTTTCAGGGATTTGACATAGGGATGTGTAATTGTGAATGAGCTTGAGATAGATTCCGGGGGGCGGAATCTCTTTATGAGGGGAGGATTTGTAACATCCCGTTTTCAGAATATTTAAGTGTAATTATTTTAATGGATGTTTAATTTATTATTATTGTGTTGGTCGAGTGATATCCCGAGTAGTGGATTGATACTAGTCGGGATTGTGATTGTGTGTTATCGGGTTATAATTCTAGTGGATTAATTATATATTTGAGTTCGTGGATTTAATTGGGTAAGTGGATATTAATTGTGAAAATGGGGTATCGGGTTCGGGTTATTGGGTCGGAACCCGCCTAAAAGTGGAATATATATATATATATATATATATATATATATATATATATATATGCGTCTTCCTGTGAACGGTTCTTCCTTTCTCCCTTTTCTTGCCAAATAGAAACCATGAAGTGTGTGAATTGTGTGTGTGTGCGTGGATAATCAGCAGCAAGGAGCAGCAAAGAATTCGAGTTGAGTGTGGACTTTGTTGTTCATCTTCCCTAAGTCGTATCTTGAGGTTGCAAAGGTGAGAATTCTTAGTTTAATTGTGTGGAATATTGTTGAAATCGTGAAAAGGCTTCTAAGCCTGTAGGGTATGAATATATGTTGTTATCTTGCGTATTGTTGCTGCTGGAAATCGAGTTGGGGGTGCTGAGACCCCTGGTTCCGCCATTTTCGACGAGCAGGGACGAACTAGATTCGATGGAGCGCGGTCGTGATCCGGTAAGCGCGATCGTGACGCAACCAGTGCGGGCGCGACCGCGATGGGAGCCGAGTGTGGGCGTGATCCGCTGTTTGGGTTCGGTTTTTGGGATTCTGTTGGGTTGCTTTTGTGTTCGAGTCAGTTACAGGTTTATTGTAACTTTGTTTTATGTGTCAGTTGAGATGGGAGTTAAAAGTGTGGGATTCGTGCGTTTACAGGGACAAGTCGACAGCGAGGCGAGTCGGATCAGAGATCGTAGGGTTCAGGGATTGAGACCGGTTGTCTAATAGTCAGGTGAGTACTCGGGTCCTTTTCTAAACCGCGGGATCTTTTGCGTGTCATAGTTGTGTAGCGAATATTGTGTATGTGTATTGTGTACTGTGTATGAGACAGGAACGCGGACATCATGTATGATTCTATTCTTACATATATGTGCATGAGATGAGATCCAGTCCAGGGGTCCGTGATGAGTTCAAAAGACAACTACAAACAGAAGTATAATTAAAATCATAAAATTAAGTATGTAAGAAAATGTTGTAATAATAAATGTTTAAAGAGGACTAAATGAAAACTTATTAAAATAAAATAGCTAAATAAAAGATAACACTAAGATGATGGTGCATTGTGAAAAAATTAAATTAAAAATAAAAAATAAATAAAACAATTTCATTAGAATTTTGTATCGTGCATCTGATAATAAAGTCTTTTGTATACAGTTAAACATAATATAATAGTTTCAAAAGACAACTACAAAAATAAGTATAATTAAAATCATAATTTTAAGTATGTAAGAAAATGTTTTAATAATAAACGTTAAAAGAGGATTAAATGAAAATTAATTAAAATAAAAGGGCTAAATAAAAGATAACACTAAGATGTGAGTGTATTATGAAAAAATAAAACTATAAATTAAAAAAAAAAAAGAAAAAACTTCATTGGTTGAGACCATATGATAAATGTATGTGTGTGTGTGTGCCTATATATATATATATATATATATATATATATATATATATATATATATATATATATATATATATATATATATATATATATATATATATATATATATATATATATATATATATATAATTTTGATATTCTAATATTAAATCTAATTATTATTTTTAGTTTTCTAATTACCATCGGAGAAGATTCAAGTGGTGATGAGATTCATTGCTAATTTTAAAATTTAATTTTAAATATCATCTAATTTAATCAAATATATACCTAAAAACTAGGTATTGTTTAGTACTAATAATATAACAAAAGTATATATCTAAAAACGGAATTGGAACCCAATTTCGTAATCCGTTGGTAGGGTAGGATGGAATGGGTGGGTAGAGGTGGATAAGTCTCTAAGGTATAGGGTAGGGTGGATAAGGGATGGCTAGGTGGGTAGGGGTAGGTATGATGGGTAGTAGGTAAGAATAGGTTGGATAGCGTAGGTAGGGTAAGGGTAGGTGGGTTGGGTGGGGAACGTATGATGGATGAGGGATGGGTAGATGGGTAGGGGTAGGTATGGTGGGTAGTAGGTAAGAGTAGGTTGAACAGCGTAGGTAAGGTAGGGGTAGATGGGTAGAGGTGGGTGGGATAGGGTTGGGTGGGTATAGGTGGGTAAGTCTATAAAGTAGGAATATGATGAAATGGATAGGGTATGGTAGGGTGGGTAGGGTGGATGAGGGATTGGTGGGTGGGTGTGTATGGGTAGGTATGGTGGGTAGTAGGTAAGAGTAGGTTGGATGATATAGTTAGGGTAGGTGGGTTGGGTGGGGAATGTATGATGGGTAGGTGGGTAAGGGTAGGTTTGGTGGGTAGTAGGTAAGAGTAGGTTGGATAACATAGGTAGGATTGGGCTAAGGGGTTAGAGGTGGGTGGGATGGGGTAGGGTAGATTGAGGTAGGGTGGGTGGGTGGGTAGGGGTAGGTACGGTGGGTAGTAGGTAAGAGTAGGTTGGATAGCATAGGTAGGGTTGGGGTAGGTGGGTTAGAGGTGGGTGGGATGTGGTTGGGTAGGATGGGGTAGGGTGGGTGGGTAGGTGGGTGAGTAGGGTGGGTGGGGTAAAACAGTACGTGGTGTAGTGTAGTGTGTAAAACGTAAGGGGTATTTTTGTAATCATTCACTTTCTGTTTTTTAAAATGAATTGAATTCCATCCATAGTCTGAAGGAATGTTATTTTTCTTCAATCATTGGAAATTTCAATTTTGATGGAATCCATATCCTTTTTATAGTTGAACCAAACACATGAATTAACTGGAATTGGATTCATTTCGCCTCCAATTCCTTCAGATTCCAGTGAACCAAACGCCACCTAAGAACCTTTTATTGTCTTTGGATTATGTGTCTATATATAATGTTATATAATTCTATATCTTTTTATGTAGAGTAACATTATTATTATCTGTAATCTACGTAGATTATCATGTAATCTACGTAGTTTGTCATATAAAGTACGTAGAATGTCGTGTAGAATGTCAAGTATCATATATTCTACGTAGATTACATGATAATCTACTGTGTTCTTACATATCATTTATATATCATTCTACATAGATTATGAATAGTAATGTTAATCTTCATAGATTATCATATAATGTACGTAGAATGTCGTGTAGAATGTCAAATATCATATATATTCTACGTAGATTACATGATAATCTACATAGATTATATGATAATCTACATAGAGTGTCGTAGACGAACTGAAACAAAAAAGGAAGATTTCATTTAGACATTTTATCAAACACTTGGTATGCAACTGATATAAAATATACCAAAAAACACGTTTTTAAACAAAAAAAAAAACCATTAATCTTGTGAATCATTAAAAAAAACTTTTTTAACAAAAAACATCTAATAAGTATTACATTCGTTATAAATCTTATATCTTACAAATAATATTCATTATAAAACATGGAAAATGAATCTGTCATATTCTATGTAAAGTATCGACGAACATATTTTTTGTAGATTATCATGTAATCTACGTAAATTATCATGAAATAGAATGTCGTGTAGAATGTCAAGTATCATATAAAACATGGAAATGAATCTGTCATATTCTATGTGAAGTATCGACGAACATATTCTATGTAGATTATCATTTAATCTACGTAGATTATCATGTAATCTACGTGTAGAATGTCAAGTATCATATATTCTACGTAGGTTACATGATAATCTACTGTGTTCTTACATATCATTCTATGTAACATTCTACATAGATTATGAATAGTAATGTTAATCTACGTAGATTATCAGGTAATCTACGTAGATTATCATATAATCTACGTAGAATGTTGTGTAAAATGTCAACTATCATATATTCTATGTAAATTACATGATAATCTACATAGATTATATGATAATCTACATAGAGTGTTGTAGACGAACTGAAACAAAAAAGAAAAGATTTCATTTTGACATTTTATCAAACACTTGGTATGCAACTGATATAAAATATACCAAAAACACATTTTTAAACAAAAAAAACCATTAATCTTGTGAATCGTAAACAAAAACTTTTTTGACAAAAAAAACATCTAATAACTATTACATTGATTATAAATCTAATATCTTACAAATAATTTTGTAGGTCCCAAAAGGTTTTCCTAGTATGTTGCTATAAGCTGTAGAGGGGGGGGGGGGGGGGATGAATACAACTATTTAAAATTTCAACACACTTTCTCAATGTTTGTATGTATTATCAACAAGTGTTAATTACAAACAAGCTTGAACTGCGGAAAGGTTTAAGCTGATATGACAGATACAACAGATGTTCTACTAATCTAAGACACACTCAAACCAGTTACAATGAATACATTCACAAAGATGGACTCACTATTTCCAAGACAGACAAGCAGACAACTTGAACAAGAACAGCTTGGACACACTCAACTGTTTTATTCAAGCAGACTTTGCATGCATGAAAACACAATTCTTTTGCACGTTCTGAATATCACATTCTTTTTTTCTCACATTCCTTAGAAGCTTCCTTTTATACTCTCACAGAGAATCCCAGTGAAGCTTTCTCATTGGATGTAGAGATAGTGGAGTGTCTTTCCAAAAAGACAAAAATACTTTTCTGCACGTTCTGACAAAGCAGCATTTGTCTCTACATTGCAGAATCTTTGTCTTTTTTCTTTTTGTCTATGTTGAAGAAGGCTTTAACCCAAAGAGGAATGTCAACTTTAAACCTTTCATCTTCTTGAATAGCCATTTTGATATAAGAGATGGTCTGTCACCCATTTCAACTATCCACTTTGTCTGCATGTATCAGAACAGCTTGGGCAGTGAAAGCAGATTCTGATTTACACTTTGTCTTCGAGTTTGTAAGCTGATCCTTTGGTCCAAGACAATACATAAAGACATGGAAACATATTCCATAAAGTGTTTAGCCTTTTCACAAAGAACAGAACACTTAGAATTTGTCCAAGCTGCTCAACAGGTTAGAGCAGCATAGACAGTTAATGTTTAGCATGTTCAACATAATAGAACAGCTTGGACAATCTGCCTTAGTTGCAACAAATGCAACAGGGTAAGCATCTTTGACTTATATTGCAAATCACTTTTCAAGTTTCAATAAGGCTTTAATATGGCCTTAAATTATACCTTCAAGTGCATCAAACTGGTTTGATCAAAAATCTCCCCCTAAGATGTATGACAGGTTTAACTGAGGCCTTTTTGTGCCTAACAATCTCCCTCTATTTACAACAATCAGTCTAAGCTGATTCTATCAATTATCACTATATGTTTTTACATTACTTTTGCTGAAATGAAATTGCAACATTGAAGTAAGTAAATGATCAGTTTATATATACACTAATATTGATTACAAACAACACATGTTTTACAGAAGTACAACTGATGTACTAAAGTAAATTACAACTAATGTAACAAGATGAATTACAACGGATGTATAAAGTACAACATATGTACAAGGAAAATTTCAACAAATTGGACTGTTGATGTTGGGAGCAAGTAATTGTAAGTCTGTCCAACATATGGACAACTTCCATTCTTCATCTACGCAATAGTAGATGGACCTTCAAGCTGTGGCCTTCCTTCAAACAATTGTTCAAAGTGCTCCATGGTCTCTTCAATTTCTCATGTCTGAGAAACATGAAGTCAGGATGTTAAAGTTCTCCTCTCTCATAGAATCCTTTAAGTTGTTCCCAGATAGCTGCTCTCCATTTTGAAGATTGCTTAAAAGTGTTGGAGAGTTTAAAGGCTATGATTAGCTTGAGACCAACCTTGTGCAGATCAGATGCTCTCTGGAAACACATTTTCTTTGTTAAGGGGTCTACAAAAAATACCCCAAACTCAGCCTCTTCTATGAGTTTGCCTTCTTTAGGCGCAACACCCCTAGGCAGGCTGTGATTCACTCCTTTGATTTCAACAGCTAGGATGCCTTGATCAATCATCATAAGGAGTTCTTCAAGCTCTGTATCCTTTCTCTTTCTCCTGGGCTTAATCTTGAGTTCCACCACTGTGGTACCTTTAATTTCTTCTTCAGAGATCAGGCCTAGGTTTTTGACTTTCTCCATCAGCGTTTCGACATATGCCTTGATAGATTTAGTAGTTTCAGACTTTGATTTACTCAGGGTAACTGTAAACTCAACCCATTCTCTGTACCCCATGCAAGTAACGTCAGCATACTCATAAGCTTCCAATTCTGGACCCTCAGCACCTAACCTGGTTATCTGAATCTTCCACTACTTGCCTATCTTTGAAATGGGGACAACTTTTACAATGGTTTGCTTGGCAAGTCTTCTGTTGGCCACATCGAAGATTTCTTCCTTGCCAAGTTGTCAAAGTGTACTTGGGCTCTTGCTGAGGAGGATACAGGCTTTGACTTGGTCACTAAGACATGTGCACTCTGCTCTTTTTCTCCTTCTTTCACAGTCACTGACTCTTTTGCAGCCTCCAATAATTTCCTTAGAACATCCAAGGAGCGCATTTTAACTTTTCTTGCCTCTTTGAATGCAAAGGCTTTGGCAGCTATGGCAGAGGCTTCTTCCTTCTTTTGTCTTTCCAAAATCTCAAGCTGCTCTTCTTTGAATGTGTAATAAGTCTCCAGTGCCCATTTCTTTGGCTTGAGACTTGTCAAATTTGAGATGAGCAGCTTTAAGATAGTCAGTGTCCACAGAGGCCTTTTCATTACCCTTTGTTGTTTGGCTGTAACAGCTTTAGTTTCCTCTTCCTCCTCTTCTTCAATATGTTCTAAGCTAAGATGTCTCCTCCTGCTTGGCCAGTCCTCAGGAATGGTGTCACACCCTGTTACCCTGGTTGACAACTAGGCATGACGTCGCGATAGCATAGTCATAATCAGTGAACAACCACTATATGGACGTTTTCAAAAAAACATCGAGTTAACTTCGAATATAAATATTGTTTTACATAGTCAAAATAAAGATGTAAAATAGTTCGGAAGATACAGAGATTTCAATACATAATTAAAGAAATATTAATAATATCTCTGAGGTTTTGAAATATGCGACTTCAAAAGTACGAAAGCCTTGGAGTACTTCTGATGCAATGCACGTGCCTTAATTACCTGAAAATACACGCTAAAATACGTCAACAAAATTATTGGTGAGTTCATATGTTTACACAAAAATATGACTTGTATGTGTATGGACATCAACAGTTGAGTTTAAATTTATAAAAGCATAAATTCCATGTTATGTATTACATAAAACCATCATGCAACCGAAACATAATTATGAGTTTGTCAAGTGCAGTATTCCCCACTGTAATATCGTAATGTTAAATATATATGCACCCTTTAGCAGTTGGAGCCACCAACCTACGTGGGGACATTAATCCCGATAGATCTATCCATAATATATTCGCTCTTACATAAAAATGTAACTAACGGTCCATGATCTGAGGGCTGATGGGACAACATATATAATACATAGAAGTAGATTTTGTGTCCATATGAAATTAAAGCATGTATTTCTACCCTAAAATTTAACGTTAAAAATAGGGGCTATGAAGACTCACCGTAAGTGTGATGGCTAATATGAGCGTAAAATGAAGGTTTGCGTTGTTGATGAGTGATGAAACCGGACGTGTTTATCCGAGTACTAAATGATATGAGGGACTTAATAACTCCCATATATATGATAATATGCATGCATAATGGTTTATAAACTTGACTTTTAGTGAAACTTGTTGTTGTTGGTGATTATATATATATATATATATATATATATATATATATATATATATATATATATATATATATATATATATATTATGCAAGACCTGTATTAACATAAATATAAAAAGTAATAACGTAGTATTTACTTACTTTGATGTATTAGAAGTATGAAAATGTGTAGAAGAGTTGTTCTTTAACTAGTTGCACCAAAGAAACTCTTGAAAAGCTTGAGTTCTTGAAGAATAAAGAAAGAAAACAATTTTGGTTGTGTGTGTGTGGCTATGGACGATTTTTAGAGAGTAAAATGAGAGGTTTTGCTCTTGCAAAGGTGTGAGGATGAGAAATGCACTCTCTATTTATAGAGAAAGTTTGGTCTTGCAAATGGAGGTTGAGTGAGGATTTGGGTGAAGTGAAAGGAGATGATGAAGAAGGATTTGATTTTGATGGTGAATGGGGTTTGGATTAAAAAAATGAAAGTCAAAAGCTATTTTGTGTACCTTTACATGGCTGGCCATGTAGGTGTATTTATTGGGTATTTCATTATTTTTTTTTTGTATAAAAGTATTTAGAATGTATTCTTGTATTTCCCTTTTTATGTAAATTCATATATACTTATGAATGCATTAGTTTAATGAATTGTTTTAGTCTTGCATAATTAATGTTAAGTAAGTTTGTTAATGCATGATTAGTGTCACTAATCTTAATTTAATTATGTATTTAGTTGAATTAATCCATCATATCATAAAGTGATCAGATTAATTAATTTGTCGTTTCATCGCGCCGATGAAATTGTTTCTAACTGAGATAAATTTCCTTATGAAATTTGTTAATCACATTGATTAATTGTTAATGACCACTGATTAGGTTATAATTTGCTAATAGCTATTGATTAAGTTATAGTTGCTAACCTGGTTTTGTGCCGGATGTTACAGTCTCCCCCTATTAAGGGAATTTCGTCCCGAAATTAGCTCGTGTTCTCCACTTCTTGAGTGTTTGAGAACAACTGAGGGTATTTTTCGTGAAACTAGTCTTCGCGTTCCCATGTAAACTCAGGGCCGCGCTTAGAGTTCCATCTGACCTTCACTATAGGTATGCGCCTGTGCTTTAGTTTCTTGACTTCTTGGTCCATGATTTCTACAGGTTCTTCAATGAAGTGCAGCTTATCATCTAGATGCAGTTCATCCATGGGTATGACGAGTGTTTTGTTGCAAAAGCATTTCTTTAGGTTGGACACGTGGAAGGTATTATGTACATTCCTTAGCTCTGGGGGCAGATCGAGTCGGTAGGCTACCTGGCCAATTAACGAGGATTAAGCTTCCCCTGTTTTCCAAAACGGATTACGCCCTTCCATGGCGAGACTTTCAACATCACTTGGTCTTCTTCTTGAAATTCCATTCCTTCCGTCTGATATCAGCGTAACTTTTCTGCCGATCTCGCGCAATCTTTAATCAGTTCCGAATCTGTACTATCTTCTTAGTTGTCTCGTGTATAATCTCGGGACCGGTGATTTGGCTATCCCCTACTTCAGCCCAACAAATCGGCGATCGACACTTTCGCCCATAAAGCGCCTCGAACGGAGCAGCCTTAATGTTCGAGTGATAGCTATTGTTGTAGGAGAACTCGACTAACGGCAGATGTATGTCCCAACTTTTGCCGAAGTCAATCACACACGCCCTTAACATGTCTTCCAACGTTTGAATAGTTCTCTCGCTCTGACCATCCGTTTGCGGGTGGTACGCTGTGATCATATCTAGGCGGGTACCCAACGCCTCTTGCAATGATTGCCAGAACCGCGAAGTGAAACGACTGTCTCTATCTAATATAATCAGTACAGGAACTCCATGCCTTGAGATGACTTCTTTAAGATAGATTCGAGTTAACTTATCCATCTTATCAGTCTCCTTGATTGGCAAGAAGTGTGCAGTCTTGGTGAGTCGGTCCATAATCACCCAAATGGTGTCATAACCACCAGAAGTTTTTGGCAGCTTGGTTATGAAGTCCATGGTTATTCTTTCCCAGTTCCATTGTGGTATCTCTGGTTGTATCAATAATCCTGATGGCTTCTGGTGCTCAGCCTTAACCTTCAAACATGTTAAGCACTTGCTGACATATGTAGCAATGCCAGCCTTCATGTTTGGCCACCAGTATAGGTCCTTTAAGTCATGATACATCTTATCTGACCCTGGATGGATAGCATATCTTGACTTATGCCCTTCATCCATAACCAGCTTCCTTAATCCTTTGAATTTTGGTAGCCAAATTCTGTTCATGAAATACCGACATCGATCAGTCTTGGCCTCTAACTATCTATCCATGCCTTTCAATGCTTCATCTAGCAGATTTCTTTCCTTGACTGCTTCCTTCTGTGCTTCAAGAATCTGAGAGTTCAGGTTTGACTGTATAATCATGACCAAAGCTCGGACTCTCAAGGGCTTAACCCGTTCCTTTCGGCTCAAGGCATCAGCTACAACGTTTGCCTTGCATGGATGATAATGGATCTCACAGTCGTAATTACTGAGCAGCTCAACCCAGTGTAGTTTTCTCATGTTTAACTCCTTCTGATTTAGAATATGATGAAGGCTCTTGTGGTCCGTAAACACTGTGCACCTAGTACCGTAAAGGTAGTGCCTCCATATCTTAAGAGCAAATACCACAGCTCCAAGCTCAAAGTCATGGGTCGTATAGTTCACCTCGTGGACCTTGAGTTGTCGCCATGCATAAGAGATAAATTTATCCTTTTGCATTAACACACAACCCAACCCGTTGTGTGAGGCATCGCAGTAGACCATGAAATTTTCTGTTCCTTCCGGTAAGGATAGAATAGGTGCACTACACAACCTCTGCTTTAACAGTTGAAATTTCGACTCCTGATCTTCACCTCAGATATACTCCACATCCTTACGATTCAATTCCGTTAGAGAACCATCTATCTTTGAGAAGTTCTCAATAAATCGCCTATAATAACCGGCAAGACCTAAGAACTGACGGATTTTTGTGGGAGTTCTAGGGGTTGCCCAGTTCTTAATGGCCTCGATTTTTGATGGATACACTTGTAATCCCTGGCTGTTGACTACGTGCCCAAGGAATTTTACTTCTCGCAGCCAAAAATCACACTTGGAAAATTTGGCGTATAGCTATTCTTTCTCTAGAAGTTCCAAAATCAACTTCAAATGATGCTCATGCTCCTCCTTGCTTCTGGAATAGATTACATAGTCATCTATGAAGATAATAACGAATTTGACTAGATAGGGTTTGCATACACGATGCATGAGGTCCATGAATATTGCTGGTGCATTGGTCAAACCAAATGGCATCACCTGAAACTCGTAATGACCATAACGAGTTTTGAAAGCCGTCTTCAGAATATCTTCCTCCCGTACCTTAACCTGATGATATCCTGACCGTAGATCGATCTTTGAATAGAAGCTAGATCCTTGCAGCTGATCGAATAGGTCGTCGATTCTAGGAAGAGGGTATCGGGTCTTAATGGCCAACTTGTTCAGCTCTCGATAGTCGATTCACATCCTAAAGGATCCGTCCTTCTTCTTTACAAATAAGACCGGAGCTCCCTATGGTGAGGAACTTGGTCGGATGAATCCTTTATCCATCAGCTCTTGCAGCTGATTGGATAGCTCTTGCATCTCAGATGGTGCCAATCGGTAGGGTGCTCGTGCAACAGGTGCAACTCCAGGCACCAAATCAATCTGAAATTCTATTTGCCTAGCTGGTGGAAGTCCAGGCAAGTCCTCAGGAAAGACTTTTGGGTAGTCACGAACTACCAAGATTTCTTCAAGTCACTTCTCCTTCGACTCCTTTTCCACTAGATGAACTATACTGCTTGACAACCTCTTCGAAGGCACTTCAGCGTTCTTAAACCAGAGATGACGTTCAACTGGCGATTCTTTCTTTCTCCTTGGACTGTTAGGACTTTCTTCTTCTTAAGCAACATACACACTACTTTCTTACTACATAGGATCTCAACATGATTGTCTGATAACCAATACATGCCAATAACTACGTCGAAACTTCCGAGTTCAATAGGCATCAAGTCTATCTTAAAGGGATGATCTGCTAATTTTAACGTGCACTCCTTAATTATACTATTTGCTTCAATCAACTTTCTGTCAGCTAATTCTACGACATAAGCATTGTCTAATGGGGAAAGAGTGGCATTCAGTTGTTCACTAAACTTAGCAGATATAGAACTCCTATCAGTCCCAGTACTGAATAACACGTAAGCATATACATCATTAATAAGAAACGTACACGTCACAACGTTGGAATCTTGACGAGCGTTGCCTGCTCCCAACACAAAAGCTCTCCCTTGAGCTCCACCATTGTTGTTTAGATTTGGGCAGTTCTTCTTGAAATGTTCGGTGTTTCCACATTCAAAACAGCTCATTTGCGCACCGCTGTTGTTTCCGTTGGGGTTATACTTACAATCCTGGGTCAGATGACCCAGTCTCTTACAATTCCCACAAGGGGTTGGACAGGGACCTACGTGGCGGTAGGTGCATTCGTTACACAACGGTTTGTTTCCGGTATAGCCCTTCCTTGGCTCATCCCCGGCAACGGATGCTTTGATGGTTTCGGGCTTCTTGGATTGTGAGCCCGAACCTTTTTCTGATTTTTCTTCCAATTTTCTTTTGTTCTCCCCTACATTGGCTTCCATTCTCCTGGCCACTTGATCCATTAAATTATTCACAATCCGAATGGCGCTCTGAATTGTTGTGGGGTTGGAGGCGGTGACATTGCCTTGAATTTGGGGAGCGAGTCCCCAAATGTAGCATTCAATCCTTTTGTACTCGGGGGTAACCATTTGTGGGCACAGCAGACTCAATTCGTGAAAACGGTTTGTGTACCCAGCGACATCTGTTCCCTTCATTGCAAGATTCCAGAACTCAGACTCCATCTTTTGCAGTTCGTTTCTAGGGCAATACTAATCCGTCATCATTTGCTTCAACTCAGTCCAGGCGAGTTGGTAAGCCACGTCGATTCCAACCGATTGGACTTACGAGTTCCACCAAGTCAGTGCGCTATCCTGTAGAGTGTGAGTAGAAAACTTGACCTTTTCGTCCTTGATACAGCCACTAACGCGGAACACAGACTCAAGTTTCACGAACCAGTGAACCAGTCCGACAGCGCCTTCCGTCCCGTTAAAGTATCAAGGCTTACATCTTAGAAATCTCTTAATACCACACCCTTTCTGAGTTTAGTCAGACCCTCCCGTAGTGCGGCTTGCTCCTCCGTCGCCGTTAGCGGTGCTATTGCGGTTGGTTTCATAAGTGGCTATTGTTGTTGCCACTCGTTGTGCAACCAGTTTCTCGATCTCGGCAGTGTTCATGGCTCTTTTCGGCGGCATTATCTTAAAGTTTAAAAAATAAAGCATAGTGTGAGAAGTTGAGTCTTAAAGGTTTGAATTTTCTTATGGCATACAGTTCTATAACATTAAACACTGATTCATAGCTAAACTTAATTTTTCATTAACAAGGGCTTGATACATAATTTCTTACATCGGGGTCGGGTTGTACCCGTAAAACTTCAAGTTCTATCTTAAATAGAGAATACATCAATTGCAATTACAACACCTAAATACAATAATAACAAGGGCACTAGGTGTGGGAATGGTCAGTGGTTTCTCCTTGCTCTAAGGTGTTGCGTCAGTGCCTCGTTGCGTGCCTCGCATTCGGCCAATCGCTGGCGGAGTCCGTCTAGCCCGTCTTGCTGGATTGAGAAAGCGTGTTGGTTTTCCCAGTAGATGTTTGTATTCTGCATCTCCTCTCGCTCTATTCTGGAAGTGATCTCCCCGACCTCTTGGCTTAGCAGCCTAAGTTGGAGATCATGTCAGGTGGCTCTTGCCACCAGAAGAGGAACAGTCTGGTTTGCGGGTTCTTGAGTGAGTGATGGGGTCGGCACGGAGGATGGTCCTCCGACCTCGAATTGGGAGGGGATTCCCTCCTCCCGCCTCCATTCCTGGAGGGTATTAGGCATCCAATCCCAGCGCCGGGCATCTACCCGTCGCCGTTGCGGCGGGCTTGGCTGAGGGACAGGAACCGGGATAGATTCCCGTTGTGGCATTATTACCCTTTTCCTTGGCGTGAACAACATGAGTGGGTCGTTGGGGTGTGGTCGATATGGTTTATGGGATGGGACTTCGGGGTGGTATGCGATGTAGGAGGGGGCCACCGGGGATGGTGGTGTACCGCTGGAGGATTCGTCTTTCTCCATGGGTTCCTCCTTGGATTGCTCCACTGGTTCTTCTACTCCGGAGGGATCTTCTTCCTCCGATGGGTCTTCCTCCTCAATTTGGTCCTCTTCGGTGAATACCTCCGTGTTCGATCGACTTGTGGGGGTGTACTTCTCTTCTGAGTCGGACAGGATAATGATTGTGTGGCTTGGCATGTTTTCTGTCATCAGGGCCCATTTTTAATGTTTAGTTATTTTCGGAATGTTTTTTTTTTCTAAAATCAGTAAAACTTAAGTGTAGCTATAGTCTAGGGTACTAATGCAACCTATTTCACTATAACTATGGCTCTGATACCAATCTGTCACACTCCGTTATCCCGGTTGGCAACTAGGCATGACGTCGCGGAAGCATAGTCATAATTAGTGAACGACCACTATATGGACGTTTTCAAAAATACATCGAGTTAACTTCGATAATAAATATTGTTTTACATAGTCAAAATAAAGATGTAAAATAGTTCGCAAGATACAGAGATTTCAATACATAATTAAAGAAATATTAACAATGTCCAAAAATCTCTGAGGTTTTGAAAATATGCGACTTCAAAAGTACGGAAGCCTTG
>JAANYP010001540.1:0-20779 GCA_020465985.1 Centrapalus pauciflorus
ATTCATTATCTACAAATAATTTATTTACATGTGCAGGAATGTAATAGGAATATACCTCACTGGACTCGGAACCGGATGTGGAGCATTCGGGATCGTCGGTTGTAGCCATCAGACATGCTGGTGGATGTTTCATTTTCTCCCCCTCAGCAGCAATGTCTGAATTTTCAGCAGTGAAATCAGCACATGTCTCCAACCCCAGACGATCAACCATGTAGCAATTCTTGCCCTTGTCATCCTCGTCTTCAGAATCTTCAGCATCCCAGTAGTCCTCCTGGGTGACGAGGGCTAACGCATCCGCTTTCTTCGTGGCAGCCTCGAGCTTTCTCTCGTAGTAAGCAACGTCTCTTTCGAAGTTATTTTTGCATTCCCTAGCAAAGTGGCCCGGTTTGCCACATTTGTAGCAGAGACGTTCATCAGTGGCCTTCGGCTCATCTGCTCTTGGCTTTTCCTCTCTTCTTTCCGCCGGCCTCTTGTCGGCCTGGCGGTGCTCGCGGCTGTCATCAGGCCTCCGGTCCCTGCGGTCATCCCGACGATCATCCCTTCGATCGTCCCGCCTGTCATCCCTGCGATCATCGCGCCTGTCGTCTCGCCTTTCATAACGGCGATAATCGCGATAGTCGCGTCTATCATCATATCGGCGATCATCCCTGTCATCCCTTCGGTAGTCATCTCTGCGATAGTCATCGCGGCGGTCATCCCTCCTATCATCTGAGTACCTCCGTGGACCGGTGTCATAACGGAGTTGGTTGTTGGTCTTGTTGGAGAACCGTCGCTGTTGGAGACGGTTGGTCCACAAGGCTATCTGTTCTTGGATCGAAGCTTCCTCCTCATCATAGACCTCACGCGGAGGAGAAGCATACCTGTACTGAGACGATGAAGAACCAGGAGCAAAAGATGGTGTCGGAATCTGCGTGTTGGTGATCAAGGCTAGCGAATCATTCGGTTTCAACCCTGTGTTGGCTGATAGCAGTAGAGAGGCCAACTGATTTGTCATCAGCTTCTGTTGATCCACATCCCCTTGATATTTCTTAAGCTCTTTAAAGACGACATTTATTGATACCTCAGGAATGTTCAGGACTCTTTTCGTTGCCCGACATGCAAGCTGCCATTCGGGGGCTAAGGCGGCAAAGAATTGGATGTTGATGTCATCCCGATCCTTCTTGATGTGCAGTTTATTCAATTCGTTAAGGACTGCACAGAACCTGGTGAATGTAGCTTGCAGAGATTCCCCGTCTTTGGCGTGGAATTCCGAAAACTTTGCCTTCGCCTCCTCGATTTTGGCACGATCATCAAGATCTGCCCCCAGCATTTGGATTTCCAGCTCGTCCCACATTTCTTTTGCAGACATTTTACTGTCTACACCGACCAAAATATCAGTGGGGAGGGCTTGATAAATCATATATTCTGCCCTCTTATCAGCGTGCTGGCGGTCCCTCTCGGCGTCATTTGCCGGCTCTCTTTCAACTTTTGAGGCTTGGACAGGGGGGGTCAGCCTCAGGTCTGGCAGCTATCTCTCGATAGTAGATGACGGGTCCTTCGGATATTGATTGAAGCATCAGGTTCCCGAGAGGTTGCATTCCAACCGGGATTTCCATTGTTCGTACTCATCGGGATAAAGAACTGGTGGTCTGTTCTCAGATCCGAGTACTAGAGCTTCGCGAGACATTCTGATTATGGGTGCTGATTAAGAATATGAAGATCTTAGAGGTGGAAACTGAACACGGATGGGTTGGACTGAAAACAGAAGGTTCTGAATTCGGATGGATGAGTTCGGATGAACAGTGTTTCGGATGAGGGAACCGAATTCGGATGAGTGAATTCGGATGGGTTGATTCGGATGGATTGATTTCGGATGGTGAATAGTAATTCGGATGGCTATGGTTCGGATGATGTTCAAATTCGGAAGTGGTCCTAATTCGGAGGAATAGTATTACGGGTGGGGACCAAGTTCGGTTGACCTAATTTCGGATGGACCTAATGGACCGAATTCGGATGAACCGATTTCGGATGAACAGTGGAAGGACCGAATTTGTGTGATCCGAAATTGGAACAGTGGATAGACCGAATTCGGATGGTCCGAAATGGGTGAGGTCCGAAATTGGGAAATTTTAAGAACAAGTCCTCAACAGTGAAAGATGGAAAGCCTGATCTGAACTTCGGATGGTCCGAAGTTCGGATGGGACCGAAGTGTGGTCCGAAATTGGCTTATGGTGGGGTCCGAAATTCACTTAAGTATGGTCCGAATTAGGATGATGTGAGGTCCGAAATTGGTGCCTAGGTGGTCCGAAATGCTACAGTAGTAATCCGAAATACAGCAGGTTTTTTACGATTTTCTAAGGCAGAATACGAGTTTTATCAGTTTTAAAGCCTAAAAACAGTTCTAAATGATTTATAAACTATTTTAAACACTTTTGGTGATTTAAAACAACCTAAAAAACACTTAAAACTAGCATGAACACGTGAAAAACCCACTTAAACAACCCATATTTTCAAACTTAATAATGGTCGATTCTTGATGATTTTAACAAAGATATGGAACTAAATGAGTTTAAAATCAGTAGAGAATGATAATGTGATGTTTATATGACCATTATAACATAAGAAACACGAAAAAACAAAGGAAATGAAGATCTAACCGACATGAGATGAAGAACACGAAGAACACTTTCGAAAACCCAGCAGAATCCGAACAAGTCAGTTTAAATCCACCCCTCTGAGCTCTGATACCAATTGTAATGATGTATTCCCGTATATTTTCAGCACCTTAATGATATTCTCATCATATACATGAAGAAACTAGCTCAATAAATGTAATATGATGAAAAAGAGACAATATGAATGTTGAGAGAACAATGAACAGTGGCGGCTGATTGATATTCAAAATAGTCAACCGTGTACATTGAAAAGTAACCCTAGGAGCCTTTTGTAGGCTCCTTTAATTAACTTACATCACATGACACTTTTGGCCCCTACATTTTGCATAACCATAAATTACATAGAAATAAAATACAAGACAAATTACAAAGACAATAAATATTACAAAACAACTCCTAAGGTCGAAATAAATAAATCTAACAATATCACATATATCCCTCTTAAACATTATTAATATCATATATACCCAAATTAATTATTCTAATTATTTTTATAACATTTAAAACTCATAATTAATATTGTTTCTTAATTAATGACCATTATACCCTTACTCATTTCTTCTTTCAACTAAACTTCAAAATATCATATTTATCCAACTTAAATTAGAATATCATATCCCTTTTAATAATTTATATAATTTATTTTTATAAACTTTACTAAATAAATTCTTCAAACTAAAACAAATTAACATTAAAAATAAAAAAAGTAGTATTATGTTTTTGCTCGTTTGTAATCAAATGGTATCGTCTTATTATATTTTCTTATTTGTTTTTTTTACTACAGTAATCTATATACATATTATATTCTTTTTTTTTCTTTTTCTTTTCGAACTTTATAGTTCCATCACATTTTGTTTGTTTTTAAATTTAGTATATATATATTTTTTGTATTCTAATACATTAGTTTCTAATTTTTTTTTCAAGTTTGCATTCGTTTTATAACTATTGTTTATTTAGTTACTTTTTTTAATTTTTATATTTAGTCTAGAATCTGAGTTATAACTTGTTATCTGATGTAATTAGTTGTGTATATTTTGCGTTAACTACAAGATTATATATATAATCCTATATATTTAAAGTCCAGTTTTTATAATAATTTATTTAATAATTAGTATCTAGAAAATATTTTAATAGTAAAGGTTTGTTGAAAAAACTGAATTTTTTACTAACGAAAACATTTATTTAAAATTAAAAGAATTAATTTACTAATAATATACAAATTTCATCCGGTAAAATTAATATTAAAATATTTCTAGTTTTATTAAACAAATTATTATAAAACTGGACTCTAATTATATAGGATTATATATATATATATATATATATATATATATATATATATATATATATATATATATATATATATATATATATATATATATATATATATATATATATAATCATGTTTGTCAGCGTACCCAGCGTACCCTAATGTGAATGATCATTCACATATATTTTTTTTGAATAGACATATATAATACAACATTATAAGACTTTTTTTCAAAAGAAGTAATATCATAAATATTGTGAATGGTAAAAAAAGATCATGTGAATGGTCATTCACACCATTCACATAGTGTGAAATGACCATTCACATGGATGACCATTCACATAAATATGCATTGAGCATTCACATAATTTTTAAGGACACAGAAAGTGTGAATGTATGTGAAATTCATATATCATGTGTATAACATTAATTTAAACATGGTTATGAGAAAAAAAATTTAAAAAAAGTTTTTTAAGGTTGGTACCTTCGGGTGCACTTGATTTCAAGAGGTACCTTTTTGAACCTGAATCTATATATATATATATATATATATATATATATATATATATATATATATATATATATATATATATATATATATATATATATATAATCTTATCGTTAACACAAAATATACACAACTAATTACATCGGACAACATATAGTTATAAACGAATGCAAACTTGAAAAAAAATTTGAAACTAATGTATTAGAAAACAAAAAATATATACTAAATGAAAAAGAAAACAAAATGTGATACTAAATTAAAGAAAGAACATAATATGTAATCAATTAATTGTATATAGATTACTGTTGGAAAAAAAAAACAAATATAAAAATATAATACGACGATACGATTTAATTACAAACGAGAAAAATATGATACAAATTTTTTTTAATTTTTAATGTTAATTTGTTTTAGTTTGAAAAATTTATTTAGTAAGTATACAAAAATAAATTATATAAAATTGTTAAAAGAGATATGATATTTTAATTTAAGTTGGATTATATGATATTTTGATGTTTAGTTGAAAGAAAAAATGCAATAAAGGTATAATGGTCATTAATTAATAAGCAATATTAATTATGAGTTTTAAATGTTTTAAAAATAATTAAATTAATGAATTTGGGTAATTATGATATTAATGATGTTTAAGAAGGATATATGTGATATTAATAATTAAAATTGGGTATATATGATATTATGATGTTTAGGAGGGATATATATGATATTAAAATTTTAGGTTGGATATATATGATATTATGAAGTTTTGGAAGGGTATATATGAAATTCTTCCTATTATCTATTGGTCTGTTTTATATTTAACATTTATTGAAGTCTGATTAATAAAATTAAAATAAATTACATATAACCAAATACTTATTAGTGATTATGTATTTTCATAAAACAATGAATTATCATGTTATTAATTTTAATTTTTTTTAAGAAAAATATTATTGTTTTGATGGTAAAAAGATACGATGAATTTAACAATTTATTAAATTTCAGTTTAATGTAATGTAGTTATTGTAATTATTTAAAATAACATGATTAAGATATTTATTAATTTGCAAAATAAACACCATTATTAAAATACATCTATATGTGTCTTGTTTACTTCATTTTAAAATTTAAACAATTTAACAATGTCTTGAATTTAAATCCGATATTATTTTCAGTTTTATTTGCAAAATAAAATGTAGGTTCTATGTGTGATTTTAAATTAATTTTTTCAGTTTTTATGTCTTTTATTTAATCAGACAGCCAATACACATTAATAAGTAATAATTAGAGGGTGTTTGGATTTGCGTTTGAAAAAGTGCTGTAGCGTTTTGGAAACTAATAATCAGATAATTGCTGTAACAAAAAGTGCTGTAGGAAATGTAGTGTTTGGTTTAACTTCTGCTGTTTGATATCAAAATTATCAAATAATCAGTTTTTAAAGTGTTTGGATTTGCGTTTTTACTTGTAAAATGACCAAATAATCACTTATTAAGCAAATAATCTACAATTTTTAACTTATGAAAAAGTGTGGTAGGACAAACTGCTAAACGCAAATAATCACTTATTAACGTATGCAATCCAAACACTTTAAACCAATTATTTGCGTTATTGTAACGTAATAAGCTATTAATCACGTTTATAACGCAAAACCAAACACCCTCTAAGAGAATAGATTTTTTTTTTTTGGGTCAAAAAGTGAAGAGATTTGATTAATTTAACATCTTGATTAAACGTTAGTATATATCAACGAAGTACTTGATATTAATTGTTGTGTTTATAGATAATATAAAATTGGGTTAATTGTGTTAAAAGGTAACCTATTGTCATTTTTTCCTGTTTGAGTAAAATATTAGTTTTTTTCTATTTGAGGTAACATGCTCTTCAAATCAAGTAAATCAATGTAACCATATCATATTTGAAGGTAAAAATTACTGACATGAGAGTTTTTTTGTCCAGTTAATATTTTTATTTATGAAAATGACAGTTTAGTTGTTATCTGATGTGCATTATCTTGTACAAATTAAAAAAAACTTTTTTACGATACATTGCTATTTTGAATAAATTAGAAAATAATTAAGCAAACTTTGAAATCAAAAGATATGTTATCCCCTGAAATCATACGAAAGGAGTAACCCATTGACTTGTCGTTTACAAAGACCGCATTGTGAATTATCCATAGCCAACGAAACCCAAGGTTGTCTGCGCCCCATATTAAGAAAAAGTAACAATATACTACCTTTTTGACGTAATTAAAGTTATGAAATTCAACTTTTGAATTAATTTGTAAAAGATAATTAGATATTTATAGGCATTTGCATTTTATCATGCAACTGGGAGCATGGAAGGTGAAAAGGTGCAGGGTGAAAATCGTCGATCTGAACGATTCTCGAATAGGGTGGATGTTAGTTCAATTAGTATCACATTCTACATTGCAAATTTGTCGGCTGGTATAGATAGTAGAGGGTTATGAGAAGCAACCAAAAGTGTGGGAAACATTGTTGATGCCTATGTAGCTAATAAAAAAGATAAAGGTGGGGGAATTTTTGGGTTTGTAAGAATGGTTAAAGTGAAGGATGCATATCAAATAGTGGAAAAGCTAAGCAAAATACATCTAAGTGGAAAGAGTATCAAAGCAAATGTGGCAAGATTTGAGAGAAGAAGAGGAAAGAGAGTTGGAGAAGGTGACCAATTGAAAATAAAAAATCACTTGTCTGATTATCCATATTCAAAAAGAGATGACGTTAGAACTTTCGCAGAGGTACTCATGAACAAATATGCAAAAGCTAAGAATCAGGTCAGCCGTGCTAATGCACATCCATATATCGAAAAACAGACAGTGATTCAAATCCCAGCAATGATGGAATCAACTAGTTTCAAAAATTCATCGGAAGTATTATAATAACCTTATCAAAGGCGGAAGGCTTTGATGAGTGTCAAGTTAAATATACATGTGGACAGTGGCGGACCCAGCCACCGAAGGGACCCGTTGCACAAAATTCCATCGCGTTCACGGTTTGAAAATTAAAATGATTATATTGGTTGGGTCGGGTCAACACATGGATATTTATAATTTAAAATTAAACCTATAATCTTAAAATAATAAATAGAATAATAGGCAATAAATAAAAAATACAATTTATTATGAAATATAAGTTATTAAGATAAGAATTTACTTCTCACAATTGTTCTATTTGACTTTTCATATTTTGGAATCTATCAATAAAAGTTTCATTTGTCACCATTGAAAATTTTTCATGTTCAACCGCACAAATCAAAACAACGTTCAAAAATATATGTTCTCGCTTCTTCTTCCTTTTTTTTTCCCCCAAAAGTGGGTTAAAGCTAAAAAGGTTAAAGAATTGAGTTTGAAAACTAAATTGTTATTGAGTTTGAAATTGGGTTAAAAATAATATTGGGTTCAAAAGGGATATTTGGTTAATGAGTTTAGAATTTAGTATTGGGTTTATTAAGTTTTAATTTTTAGAAATATTATTGATCACAATTGCTCCTTGTGATGCAGCGGAACCATGGCAATTAGGATCTCAAGACGCAGCAACACCTATGATGCAAGGAATAATAGACTTTACTTACTTATTTAGTTATTTAGGTAATCAACTTATTTTTTCAGGTATCAATAATGAAGTCGCATACATAATTTTTTTCAATAAGTTGCACACATTAAAACTCGTAGGTTGCACATATAAAATTTTTAAAAATTTTCCACTACAAAACAAAGTTATTTGGGAGGGGACCCGTTGCACGGGCTACCCCTCCTTTACTTGTAAGTCCGCCTGTGCATGTGGACTTTCTTTCTTGATCATCTTTAAATCTGCTTTCTCTGTTTCAAATTTCCTAGCAAATAATAGGAACTCTTGGATGCATTGGCTCTCTTGGATCAGTAAGTATCAGAAATTTCCAAGATCAGTTAAAAGAATTGAGTGGGTAAACTTATGGGGTTTGCCTCCTCATTTGTGGACGGAACCTATTTTGCAGAAAATCTTTGGTAAATTTGGTCGTGTGATGCTTCCTTTGGAATGTGATAATACCAATAATGATTTATCTATGGTTAGTGCTTGTTTATAATTGAACATTCGGTGATGCCCTGTGGATCATAATAGCTATTTGACTTATCATTTCGCATGACATTGTACTTACAGTTCATTTCAGATATTGCTATGAGTTTATTACTATCATGACCTTGATGACTTATGCTTTCATTATTGCTCGCACCTTTGACATATTGATTCAGCTTAGTATGATTAGCCTTGTCGGTCTATTGTTCTAGACCATGCTACTTCACCAGTTCTATTGAATTTGGTAATGATATTCCGATGTCCCCCCATGTTGATTTACTGGTAGCTAGCCCAGTATGTGGCTGATCCCCACAATTAAAGCGTGAGCGTGGGCTGAACATCATCCGACTCTATGACTACTATGTCTCAATCATGAGTGGCTGTAGTGGCAGTCAAGACATATAACGCTAGACCCATGATCCGCTTGAAATGCATGTAATCTGAAAATCTATATTCTCACTAAGCATTGCTTATAGTTGTTGTTTAAACTTTTTACAGGAAAAGATAAGGGGAAAGCATCTGTTGGACCTAGTTCTTAGGTCTTACAAGAATCAAGTTGAAGTTTTCTATTGACCACTACTCAACAACTTATCGGTACAGATTGGCAGACGATAATTGTGGTGGTCTGGGTAGATTTGATTTGATTTTATGATGACATGAATTAGATTAGTCTTGTACCCTTTATAAGTTTAATTTGAAAACTGTAATTCTGAACTAAAACTGTATTAAACTTATCCGAATATTTTGTACTTGTAATTTGAAATTCCGCAATATAATTACTCTATCTTAGTTATGATTGATATCATGTTGCATGATGTGGGACCTAGACTCTGAGGACTACCCCGTAAGGAGTGGTCTTCATATAGAAACAAGAATTAGTGATTAAATTGTCCAAAAATGAGTAAAAACCGGAATTTTTATTATTAATTGTGTTCTTGACAAAAATATGAATTTTGGACAATCTTGATCAATTTATGATGTTAGTGATAGGGAAAATAGTATAAAATCAACCCAAATATGATAATATAACAAAGTATTACATTGCATGTTACAGAAAATGAGTTTAGTGATAATTGATAAAAATCCGTATGAACAAAATAAGAACATCAAGAACATTTTTGGGAAAATTTCTAAGTATAGGGATCCGAATTCGGTTGGACCCCAATTCGGATGGTGCTCCTTTTTCGGATCCCAATTCGGTTGCCAAGACTTCGGATGATGCAAATTCGGTTGGTACCTGTTTCAGATGCAATCTACTTCGGATGAAGTGCCCACTTCGGATGCCTAATTCGGGTTATGCACTTCATTTTCGGTTCCTATGCATTTCGGATGGTTCAGTGAAGTTGGCTTGGTCCGAATTCGGTCACTTGGTTGGATGGTCTAGCCGGTCCGAATCCGGTTGTCCTAATCCGGACCAGTCCGAATTCGGGGGATCCAGAATCCGAATTTTATTATTTTTAATAAATGATATTTCATAATTACAAGACCCATGATTTTATGATGATTAAAGCAACATGATATATAGATATATATGTATATATATATCTTTTGAGAATCCAAAGAAATAAAGAAAATGAATAAAATGATTGATGAGTGATCAGTTATCAGAATCAGATAAAATAAAGATTTTAAAGCTAAAAGCTGATGATATTAATATGATATGATTCTGGACAGGTTCAGTTAAATTCTGAACAAAGATTTAAAGATTAAAGAGATTGAAAGCGGGTCTTTGATTTGAAAATAATTGACAGAGATCAGATTTATAAAGATTTAAAGAAAAATCCTGAGATAACTCAGGTGGTGGATTTTATATATGCTTGATAAAGACCACAAGAAACGGTGAGTTATAGATATTCAGCTTTACATGCGAGATTTCCGGTTGAGACATATTGTTGATGATAGATTAATTTGACATTCATATATGATCAGCTGGATTGTGACATGTGCACACCATGGTTCGGTGATGCCCTGTGGATCATGATAGCTATTTGATTTATCATTTCGCATGACATTGAATTTACAGCTTATTTCAGATATTGCTATGAGATTATTGCTATCATGACTTTGATTACTATGCTTTCACTATTGCTCACATCCTTTGACATATCGATTCAGCTTAAGATGATTAGCATTGACGGCCTATTGTTCTAGACAATGCTATTTCACCAGTTCTATTGAACTTGGTATGATACTCCGATGTTCCGCCATGTTGATTTACTGGTAGCTAGCCCAGTATGTGGCTGATCCCCACAATTTAAGCGTGAGCGTGGTTTGAACATCATCCGACTTTATGACTACTATGTCTCAATCATGAGTGGCTGTAGCGGCAGTCAAGATATATCACGCTAGACCCATGATCCGCTTGATAATGCATGTAATCTGAAAAATCTATATTCTCACTAAGCTTTGCTTACAGTTGCTATTTACATTTTTACAGGAAAAGATAAAGGAAAATCATCTGCTGGACCTAGTTCTTAGGTCTTACAAGATCAAGACAGAAGTTTTCATAGACCTCTACTCAGCAAACCCTTTTGGTACTAATTGGAAGATGATAATGTGGTGGTCTGGGTAGATTTATCTTGATTGTATGATGATATGAATTAGATTAGATTGTACCCTTTATAATTTTAATTTGAAAACTGTAATCTGTATTAAACTTAATCCTAATGTTTGTACTTGTAATTTGAAATTCCGCAATATAATTACTCTATCTTAGTTATGATTGATATCGTGTTGCATGATGTGGGACCTAGACTCGTGACAACTGCCCCGTAAGGGGTGGTCTTCACAGGATGGTATCAGAGCCCATAGTTTGAGTGAATCAAGTATTACGTGAGTAATACTTGGTCTCAAACTGAAGCAATAAATATGTATCAATCATTTAGGTGGTTTGAACTGAGATAGGATGTACAGACTGTTAGGATGGGAAAAAGGGTACATAGATCTAAGTCTATAAACTGATAGTTAAATGATTTTAATTTTCAGTAAAGATTTGAGGATCAGGTGACATTCCAAACAACATGACTCCACAACAGATGTTTGAAATGATGCAACAACTATTAGCCCAACATTCTGAACAACAATATAAGTATATATGCAGGAACTGCTTCAGGCTAGAGATGAGGCCGAAGCAAAAAGACGCGCTGATAAAAAGAATAAGAGAAAAGATAAACAAGTCCAGAATAATGAATCTGATTCTGATAACTCGAACCATGAAACCCAAATTGAACAGCCGAAAGGCTGTAAGTTCAAAGATTTCAAAGCAAGCGGTGCCCTGAAATTTGAGGGTACAGTTAATCCAATTCAGGCGATGGATTGGATTAGTCACACTGAAGAAATCTTCAGGATATCTGATTGTTTAGAATCAAAGAAAGTAAGCTATGCATCTGCTCTGTTCGTCAGTGCTGCCCGTGCCTGGTGGAAAACCCAGAGAAGTATTTATGACGAGGAGGTTATTCAGACTTTGGAATGGGATCAATTCCTAGAAATGTTCAACGCAAAATATTGTCTTGTTGACCAAAAAGACAAGATGGAGGTTCAATTGATGCAGCTAACTCAGGGAACCAAGACTGTTGATGAGTACGAGCACGAATTCTCGCGGCTTTGTGGCTATTCCTCGTATCAAGTAGCCACTGAAGAAAGAAAGATGAACCGATTCCGTGGAGGGCTTAATCCAAGATACAGACACCCGATGAGCGCGATAAAGTATAAGAGTTACTTGGAAATGGTTGAAGCTGCAAGAAAGATTGAAAGAGGATATCTAGAGTATGGCGATCAACTCTATGCTCCATCAACGAACCCGACATGTCCTTCTCCTCCAAAGAAGCAAAGATTCGACAGATTCTTTAAGCCAAACAAGTCTCAGTCTCAGCAACACCAACAATCTCAACAATACAGTTCGCCACAGAAAGCTCAAGCCTACTCGCTCACGAATGAACCACGATTCTGCAAGAGATGCAGAAAATCACATATGGGAATGTGCAATCCTGATGATGTAACCTGTTATGCATGTAGCAGAATCGGCCACATCAGTGAAGAATGCCCCCAACGAGGACTTGGATGTGCGAAATGTGGGAAGCACGGACACTTTATGTATCAGTGTCGTAGTGGACAACGAGGTCAATCGCAATCATCAGCTGGAGGTACTACGATGAAGAGCTCAGCTGAAACTCCGACCGCAAGGACTCGAGCATTTCAGAATACAGCAGAGGAAGCGAGAGAAACTGTTAGATTAATTATTTCGATCCTAGGAGTTATTTTGTAATATTTATTAACATTGTAATGAGTCTTGTATTTATTTCTATGTAATTTCTTTCTTATGTAATAGTGTAGGGGCCATTGTTGCCAAGTCTTGTAAGTTAATTAAATGAGCCTATAAAGGCTCCTAGGGTTGCTTTTTGACAATACACGGTTGACCTACATTTGAATCTTCTCTTGGAGCCGCCACTGTTCTTCCATATTCACCAACATTCATATTGTCTTCTTTCTTATTAAAAACACATTTATTGAGCTTGTTTCTTCATGTGTTTGATGAGAAAAACGTCAAGGTGCTGAATATATACGGGATTTCATATTAACAATTGGTATCAGAGCTCAGAGGGGTGGATTTCAACTGATTACTTACGGAATCTGCTGGGTTGTGCATGTTCTTCGAAGTTCTTCAATATTCAACCGGTTAGATCTTCATTTTCCATGGTTTTTCGAGTTTCTTCTGTTATAATGGTTCTATAAACATCACATTATCATTATATACTGATTTTAAACTCATTTACTTCCATATCTTTGTTAAAATCATCAAGAATCGACCATTTTGAAGCTTGAAAATATGGGTTTTTTAAGTGGGTTTTTCATGTGTTCATGCTAGTTTTAAGTGTTTTCTAGGTTGTTTTAAACTACCAAAAGTGTTTAAAATAGTTTATAAATCATTTAGAACTGTTTTTAGGCATCAAAACTGATAAAAATCGATTTTTGTCTATTCTGCCTTAGAAAATCGTAAAAACCTGCTGTATTTCGGATTATATACTGTAGCATTTCGGACCATATAGGCACCAAATTCGGACCCCACAACCATCCTAATTCGGACCACACTTAGGTGTATTTCGGACACCCACTAAGCCAATTTCGGACCTTAATTCGGTCCAATCCGAACTTCGGACCATCCGAAGTTCAGGAAAGGCTTTCCATTTTTTACTTATTGGGACTTGTTCTTAAATTTTTTTATTACGGACCACACCATTTCGGACCATCCGAATTCGGTCTTCTGTCCCTATTTCGGAACCATCAAATTTCGGCCATTTCACTGTTCATCCGAATTCGGTTCATCCGATTTCGGTCCATAGGTCCATCCGAACTTAGGGCATCCGAAAAGTTCATCCGAATTACGACACACATCCGAACTAGGACCTTCATCCGGATTACTATTCATCCGAAATTGGCCCATCCGAAGTCCAGTCATCCGAATTCTACCCATCCGACTCACTATTCATCCGAAATCACTTCATCCGAATTCGGTTCCTCCATCCGAATCACTGTTCATCCGAACTCATCACCCGAATTCAGAACACTCTGTTTTCAGTCCAACCCATCTGTACTCAGTTTCCACCTCTAAGATCTCCACATTCTCAATCAGCACCTATACTCATAATGTCTCGTGAAGCTCTTGTACTCGGATCTGAGAACAGACCACCTGTTCTCTATCCTGATGAATACGAACAATGGAAAGCCCGGTTCCTGAAATTCGTCGGAATGCAACCTCTCGGGAATATGATGCTTCAATCAATATCCGAAGGGCCCGTCATCTACTACAGAGAAATTGCTGCCAGACCCGAGGCTGATCCTCCTGTCCTAGCCTCCAAAGTCGAAAGAGAGCCGGCAAATGACGCCGAAAGGGATCGCCAGCATGCTGATAAGAGGGCAGAATATCTGATCTATCAAGCCCTCCCCACTGATATTCTGGTAGGTGTAGACAGTAAAATGTCTGCAAAAGAAATGTGGGACGAGCTGGAAATCCAAATGCTGGGGGCAGATCTTGATGACCGTGCCAAAATTGAAGAGGCAAAGGCAAAGTTTTCAGAATTCCGCGCCAAAGACGGGGAATCTCTGCAATCCACGTTTACCAGGTTTTGTGCAGTCCTTAATGAATTGAATAAACTGCACATCAAAAAGGATCGGGATGACATAAACATCCAATTCTTTGCCGCCTTAGCCCCCGAGTGGCAACTTGCATGTAGGGCAACGAAGAGAGTCTTGAACATCCCTGAGGTATCTATAAATGTCGTCTTTAAGGAGCTTAAGAAATATCAAGGCGATGTGGATCAACAGAAGCTGATGGCAACTCAATTGGCCTCTCTACTGCTATCAGCCAACACAGGGTTGAAACCAAATGATTCCCTAGCCTTGATCACAAACACGCAGATTCCGACACCATCTTTTGCTCCTGGGTCTTCATCATCTCAGTACAGGTATGCTTCCCCTCCGCGTGAGGTCTATGATGAGGAGGAAGCCACGATTCAAGAACAGATTGCCTTGTGGACCAACCGTCTCCAACAACGACGGTTCTCCAACAAGACCAACAACCAACTCCGATATGACACTGGTCCTCGGAGGTACTCCGATGATAGAAGGGATGACAGACGCGATGACTATCGCAGGGACGACTACCGCAGAAATGATAGAGACGATCGCCGGTATGATGACAGACGCGACTATCGCGATGATCGCCGTTATGACAGGCGTGACGAAAGGCGAGATGACAGGAGAGAGGAAAGGAGAGAGGACAGGCGGGACGATCGTAGGGATGATCGTCGGGATGACCGCCGGGAAAGGAGGCGTGATGACAGCCGTGAGCACCGCCGGGCCGACAAGAGGCCGGCGGAAAGAAGAGAGGAGAAGCCAAGAGCAGACGAGCCAAAGGCTACTGATGAACGTCTCTGCTACAAATGTGGCAAACCGGGCCACTTTGCTAGGGAATGCAAGAACAATTTTGAGAGAGACGTTGCATATTACGAAAGAAAGCTCGAGGCTGCAAAGACGAAGTCGGATGCATTGGCCCTCGTCGCCCAGGAGGATTACTGGGATGCTGAAGATTCTGACGACGAGGATGACAATGGCAAAAATTGCTATATGGTTGATCGTCAGGGGTTGGAGATTTGTGCTGATGTCACTGCTGCAAATTCAGACACTGCTGCTGAGGGGAAGACAATGAAACATCCACCAGCATGTCTGATGGCTACAACCGACGATCCCGAATGCTCCACATCCGGCTCAGAGTCCAGTGAGGTATATTCCTATTACATTCCTGCACATGTAAATAAATTATTTGTAGATAATGAATGTACACTACACACACAAATACTTGATCTACAAGATAGATTAAAAGCTGAAACTGCAAAGTGTGTACAGGCGGAACATCAAGCTCATATTTTGAAAGAATCATCTGAATTATATCATGCAAAATGGTTAACTAATCATAATGTTATAAAACAGATGTTGATAGAAAAAGTAGATGTTCAGGATAGGAATATATACCTTGAATCTTGCATGGAAACGCTTTCAAAAGAAAAACTCTCTTTAAAAGAAGAAATTTCTGTTCTTACAAAACAATTAGATGTGGTAAATATGGAAAATATAGACAGTTTAGAAAAATACAAAATGATTAAGAAGAAAGGATAAGTTTGTACGCAAGAATAAAGACCCTTGACGATGCATTTTTGAAAAGGGGTCAAACAGAACAAACTATCCATTTAAATCAGCCCAAAGAAACTAGGTTTTACCATTCTAAACAGGGAATTGGTTTTAAAAATCCTAAATATTTGGAAAAAGCACAAAATGTCTTGCCTGTATTTTATGACATGAATTATATGGGAGCCGGTATTAAATCTTTCTTTTTTGAGTCATCAAAAGAAGTTTTAAACCAAGAAAATGAGAAACGTGTTGCGCGTAAAGATAAAGAAATTTCTTTTCATTATGAAGAACTTAACGAGAGTTATTCTTCTAGAGTACCCACTTTAGAGGAAGATCTCTCGTCAACTTATTCAGAAACTGAATTGAACACTGAAACTGAAAAATCAAATCCTCAACTTTATATTCCTGCAAAAGTTCTTCAACAACAAATCATTGTTTTAGAAAAGGAATTGAAGTCGTCTCAAGAAAAAGCACTTGATCTTCAAGATGCTCTTTTTAAGAGAGAAGAAGAATTGATAAATCAATCTTTTCAACAAACTGTGGAAGTCACTGTCTACAGAGAAAATTTTGAAATAGTTTCACAACGATTGAAAGATCTTTCAAAACAACAAACACTTTCTCATTCTCTAAAAATTCCATGTATGTCATCAGATAAAGGTAAGGCTACAGCTGAAACTTCTTCTATCTTTGTCAAAGGTGAGTGCACAAATGCTTTCAAGAATGAGGTTTCTAAAAAGACTCAGATAAAATCCAAGTCTTTTAAGAAACCCACTCTCCTCCAAAAAGAAAAGTCTGTCAAGTCTAAATCTTCCATGCTTACTGACTCTAATCGTTTTGTTCCTACAGATCATATAAGGAGAGTCCCAAAATCCACCATGCAGGATTTTTCAAGTTTTTTTGTGAAGAAGGCTTTAATGCCATGTGAATTTGTTTCTAGAGATAGGATGTCTGTAATCTCTAAAGACAATTTGTGTAACCAAGTGTGTGACAATGTTTGTAATGATGTACCGAATTCTACTATTTCATTAAAGTACTCTTTCAAGGATTTGTTTAATCTATGTCCAACTAAATATAGACGACAAGTTCCTGAAATGAATGCTTTTGTGCCTTATCCTGTTAAACGTATTCGGAAAAAGAAAACTAAAAATAGTGCATCATCGGCCACAAACAAAGTTGAGACATGTCTGTTGCCAAGGCCCAAAACCAAAGCAACGGTCAAGAAGGTCTCATCAAGACAAAAACCGAAGGCAATTTCAGCGCCTAAGGTTCCAAAACCCAATAAATCCAATCTTCAATGGATTCCAAAGGGTTGTGCATCTAGACCACACACAAATGCTAGTTGGGTTTCTAAATCTGTACACGTGCCATATAAATCTGGAATTCCTAACAAAAAGGGACCCATATTGAGGTGGGTACCCAAGGTTGTGTGACCTTAATGCAGATGGTTCTTGGTTACTTCTGATCAAGACCCGTGCTTCAAAGAAATGGCTTCTAGTTACCTTAGACTAGGACCTGTTCTTTTGCTTGTCGGTTGTGCTTAAACCGACACGTTTGGCTTCTGTGCACACAGCCTAGGACCCAGTCTTAACTCATCATGTTTTCTGAACATCTCGGTTCAGAACACGGTTTGATTGTGAATTAAAAAATGGATGTGTTTGAATACATATAGTTTCATTATATGAATTTATGTGTTTTTCAGGCTATGTCCATTTGGTATATGGATTCGGGTTGCTCCAAGCATATGACAGGAAGAAGAGAATTGCTGTCCAACGTTGTTGAACAGTACTGCGGAACTGTGAAATTCGGGAACAACCATCAGGCTCAAATAAAAGGATACGGGGACTTAGTTCTAAATAATCTGGTCATCAAGGACGTTGACTATGTTGAAGGGTTATCTCATAATCTTTTTAGCATAGGACAGCTCTGCGACAAAGGACTAGAAGTAACATTTAGGGCTAAGAACTGCAGTGTTAAGAACATAGATGGAAAAGAAATCTTGACTGGTTCCCGAAAATCTAACCTTTACACCATTGACGTATCTAAGCTTGTGGTGAAGGATAACATTTGCCTACTATCAAAAGCCTCGTCAAAAGACTCTTGGTTGTGGCATCGAAGATTATCCCATTTGAATTTTGATAACATAAACAAGCTGGCTGCGAAGCAATTGGTCAAAGGACTTCCTGAGTTGCGCTACGAAAAGAACCATCTTTGCGGAGCATGTGAGAAAGGAAAAATGAAACGATCATCTCACAAACCAAAGCCCGAACCATCAACAAAAAGAGTTTTGGAGTTACTTCATATGGATTTATGCGGACCGATGAGAACTCAAAGCATAAATGGAAAACGATATGTGTTGGTTATCGTTGATGATTATTCTCGATATACCTGGGTCAGGTTCTTGCGTTCCAAGGACGAGACAGCTCAAGAAATCATTGATTTTATCAAGAGTGTCGAGACCCAACAGCAGCTGTCAGTACAATCAATCAGATCAGATAACGGCACGGAGTTCAAGAACTCGGTAGTAGAGGGCTTCCTTCGATCCAAGGGGATTCAGCATCAATACTCTGCTGCTAGAACACCTCAACAAAACGGGATCGTGGAAAGGCGTAACCGTACGCTAGTAGAAGCCGCTCGTACAATGCTCACATACTCAAAGCTACCTCCGTTCTTGTGGGCCGAAGCCGTATCAACAGCATGCTATACACAGAATCGCTCCATCATTCATAAGCGCTTTAACAAAACTCCATACCAGCTCTTTTTGAATAAAGTACCATTTATCAAGTACTTACGTGTATTTGGTTGCAGGTGCTATGTGCTGAATGACAGAGACAACCTCGGGAAATTTAACGAAAAGGCGGATGAAGCGATCTTCATTGGATACTCATCCAACTCGAAGGCGTATCGCGCATTCAATACCCGAACCAGAACAGTCAATGAAAGTGTGCACGTCACATTTGATGAGTTGGCTGAACTGGCACCCGAAGTTGATCAATCAGGACCACGCATTACTCAAATGCCTGGAGACTCTTCGAATAACCCCATTTCTTTTTCTTCTTCTGATTTGGTTAATTTATTTGATCCTTTTTATGTTGAATTTTTCGGTCCTAACGCTAGTGTGTCTAATGTTGTTTATAATGTAGGTAATCCTTCCAGTTCAACTGCGCCGCAAAGTTTCTCCACTCCATCTTCATCAACATATCCTCATCCATCCACATCATCCACCGACACATCCGCAGTTGAATCTACTCCTGTAATACCCTCACATATAATACCAACGATTCTTCCTTCACCTGAACACTCGGAAATTGAACCCGAACCTGTGGTACCATCATTTGAAACCATTGACCATGAATCCTCATCCATTCCCATATTAACCACAGAGGTTCCATCCCGAGCACCCCTTCCACACGAGATCAAATGGACCCGCAGTCACCCAACAGAACAAATCATTGGTGATGTAACAACAGGAGTCCAAACTCGTAGGGCATCTGCTAATGAATGTCTCTACACTTCATTCTTAAGTATGATAGAGCCCGCTCGTGTGGATGAAGCCCTGACAGATCCGAATTGGATAGTTGCAATGCAAGAGGAACTCAACCAGTTTGAACAGCTAAGAGTATGGCGGTTAGTTCCCAAGCCAAAAGACCGTACAATCATCAGAACAAAGTGGATCTTCAAGAACAAACGAGATGAAAACGGCATTGTGATAAGGAACAAAGCAAGACTTGTTGCCAAAGGCTACCGACAACAAGAAGGGATAGATTATGACGAGACCTTCGCTCCCGTTGCACGGATCGAAGCAATCAGAATCTTCTTGGCGTATGCGGCACACAAAGCCTTCAAAGTGTACCAAATGGACGTCAAGACTGCCTTTCTGAACGGTGAACTTAACGAGGAAGTGTATGTTGAACAACCACAAGGCTTTGTTGATGCACATAAACCTGACCATGTTTATGTGCTAGATAAGGCCCTCTATGGTTTAAAACAAGCACCTCGAGCATGGTATGATAGTCTTTCGAATTCCTTATTTCTGCCGGTTTCTACAAAGGTGTGGTGGACACAACTCTGTTCACTAAAAGGGAAGGCCCACATATAATGCTAGTACAGATTTATGTTGACGATATTATATTTGGATCTACTGACAGTAATTTTTGTAAGGATTTTTCAGCCCTAATGGAGTCTCGGTTTGAGATGAGTATGATGGGGGAAATGAACTTTTTCCTCGGATTACAAGTCAAACAACTTGAAGATGGGATTTTTGTGAACCAGTCGAAATATACTCTTGACATTCTCAAGAAGTATAAGTTAGACTCTTGCACGAGTATCGCAACTCCCATGGCCTCCAACTGTAAGTTAGACACCGATCCTTCTGGGAAAAGTGTCGATAATACAACTTACAGAGGGATGATAGGATCCTTACTGTACTTGACTGCCAGTAGACCGGATATAGTGTTTTCAACATGTCTTTGTGCTAGATTTCAGGCCGACCCAAAAGAATCACCCCTAACTGCGGTAAAACGCATTTTTCGTTATCTTAAGGGTACACCCGAACTTGGTCTATGGTATCCAAAGGGAACCGATTTCGATCTTACCG
>JAANYP010001541.1:0-24868 GCA_020465985.1 Centrapalus pauciflorus
CCGCTGTGAGTGACAGATTGCATTATTTAATTGCATATGTTTGGGTACTTATTGGTGATTGTTACTGACTTGTATGGATACATCTGCTGCTAGTTCATTGATTACTTAATTGTATGCTAGGAACGTATGATAGACACTGCTGAAACTGGACAACTAGTGTTGCATGTTTGTTCATTACTTGCATTACTAAAGACCACTGTGAGTGACAGATTGCATTACTTACTTGCATATGATTCGGTACTTACTGGTGATTGTTACTGACTTGTATGGAAACACCTGCTGCTGCTAGTTCCCTGATTACTTAATTGTATGCTAGGAACGTATGATAGACACTGCTGAAACTGGACAACTGTTGTTGCATGTTCGTTGATTACTTGCATTGCTCAGGACCGCTGTGAGTGATAGATTGCATTAATTACTTGCATATGTTTCGGTACTTATTGGTGACTGTTACTGACTTGTATGGAAACATCTGCTGCTTCTAGTTCCTTGATTAATTAATTGTATTTTACGAACGTATGATAGACACTGCTGAAACTGGACAACTGTTGTTGCATGTTTCTTGATTACTTGCATTGCTCAGGACCGCTGTGAGTGACAGATTGCATTACTGTAACATCCAAGTTTCCACAAACAGTACACGTCATAATATTTCATTTCATTAAATAATAAATATTACTAATTGTTTGATACCACAGGTCCATCAGCATGAATACTTAATTACAACAATATTTTAAAATCAAATGGTGGTCTAACTAGCTTCTAAATCTTCAATCAGAGTGCGGAAGACTGAACAAGCTACCCGAGACCGCAACATCTTTTCAAAATAGGCGTCATCAAAAGTCCAAAAGTCTGCTATTCATCAAAGTCCAGATTCACTTAGTCTGGGACGAACTACCTGCTATGGTCTTGCCTTTAACAGCTTTTCCTGAAAAAGAGTTGTCATGACAGAGTAAGCTAACAATGCTTAGTGAGTTAACAGAGTTCTATTAGTTACCACACACACATAACATACTATTAGCTCCTGTCGGCAAGTCACTACGTCAGAGACGGCAAAAAGGTTGGGAGACAACCCAGTTTGTATTCCCCTGTGTAAGGCCGAAGCCCTACGGGAAATGTATGGAAACAAGTCAAATAGGAAAGGAATCTGCAGAATTCCCTCCTGTGAATGGAGATCTCACATTCGGTCCTGTCGGATAATGCAGTATGCAGCGGCAAGTATATAAACAGTCAAGTAAGCAGTAAGCATGATACGTATTTACATAAATGTAAAAGTGAACATGCAATCAAGGCAATTCAAGTGTCTAGCTTCAGTAATGCCAAAAGTACGTTTCTATGATACAATATAGTATTAAAGAAACATGCAGCAACAATCGGAAGTTTCCATACAGTCAATACATTCACCAATAAGTATCGAAATATATGCAAGTAATTAATGAAATCTGTCACTCACAGTGGTCCGTAGTCAGATAATGCTTAACGAATTAAGCGGTTCAGTTTACTCTGTCAAATCGACGGGTTCCTGCATTTCAGTTTCAAGTCTGGCATATTAATGTGATGTGATCTCACCCGAGGAATGTGTGATAGATCACGATTGCCCGATCGTTCTAATGGTTGTTTCAAATAACTTGGATAGGACCGCGACCCATTGTCTATAAACAAGACAAGAACCTTGGTATAAGTGGAACCGCGACCCGTTGCCTATATACGAGGCAAGAACTTTGGTATAGAGAACGCCACAATCAACCCCACCAAGTTGATTGATAAGTTTCGAACGCCACAAGCTAAAACACTCGATAAGTTCTGAAAGTTCGTAAGGAACAATAAGAGTAAAAACTCACAATTTTACTCAAAAATGAAGGATGATTGAAATGGTTACATTGAGTGCCTATTTATAGGAGAAAATATAAGACCAACTACTTATCTAGATAAGTTGCACAAGCTATCACGATAAGCTATCAAATAAGCAAGACTACTTATCAAAAAGGGCATTATTGACATTTCACCACTTGAAGCTTCTAGTAGGTATTAATCATGCAAGTAACTTCTATCTCTTTATCTCCTCCAAGTAAATGACCATAATGTTGAGAAAACCTTCAAAATGCCTTGAATTTAATCTTTGACAAGTTCTTTAACATGGACACCTTTATGGGCAGATTCATGGATGTGGCTAAGGACATATTTTGGGCCCTTTTTATTCTTGAAAATATAGGAAAAAGGCTAAGGTTGAAGTGGGCTTTTATTTCACTCAAATTGGGCTTAAAATGAGGAAGTTATGGCCAAAACAATGCACATGGGTGGGCTTGGCCGAATTTTATTTATTTTTGGGCTTTTGTGGATTAAAGTGAGAACTTGGGCTCCAAAACTTGGACTAATATTAGTCTTCAACTTGGATCAACATTAGGAAGCGTGCTTGGTTGTTTTGCGAACAAACGGGAGCTTGATTCCGACAATATTTAATCATTCCATTGAGAGCATCCTGGAACATCTTGGATTTTGATCTTGTGATAGGTCCGATCTTCCACCTTAACGGATCTTCGTCATCTCGGTCCCTGGACAGGTTCTCATCATTCCCCTCCTCTTGAAAGTGATTTGTCCTCAAATCTTCACCTGCATCAAACAGAGTCAAGTCAGTTACATTAAAAACATCATGAACATTATACTCATCTGGAAGATCAAGTTTGTAAGCATTGTCATTGATTTTCTGCAACACTTGAAATGGTCCATCTCCTCTTGGCATTAACTTTGACTTCCGTTTTGTTGGAAACCGTTCCTTCCGCAAATGAAGCCACACCCAATCTCCTGGTACAAAAATAATCTTTCTTTTTCCCTTGTTTGCTTGTTGTTCATACTTCTTGGTGCGCTCTTCAATGTTGTGTTTTGCCTGCTCATGGATTTGCTTGACAAATTCCGCCTTCTTCCTACCATCTAAATTCAAATACTCATTCACAGGTAAAGGAGTTAAATCCATAGGAGTTAATGGCTTAAATCCATACACAATCTCGAAAGGTGAAAACTTAGTAGCAGAATGCACATTTCGATTATATGCAAACTCAACATGGGGTAAGCATTGCTCCCAAGTTTTCACATTTCTCCCCACTATTGATCTTAATAAAGTACCAAGTGTACGATTCACAACTTCAGTTTGTCCATCCGTTTGGGGATGACAAGTTGTAGAAAACAAAAGCTTTGTTCCCAATTTTCCCCACAACGTTTTCCAAAAGTAACTTAAAAACTTTGTGTCCCGATCCGAGACGATAGTTCTTGGCATGCCATGCAATCTAACCACTTCTTTGAAAAACAAATCTGAAATATGTGAGGCATCATTGGTTCGATTGCATGGAATGAAATGCGCCATTTTCAAAAACCGATCAACAACCACAAATATCGAATCTTTGCCATTTTTAGTTCTTGGCAATCCCAACACAAAATCCATAGAAAGATCAACCCATGGTTCACTTGGTATAGGCAGAGGAGTGTATAAACCATGAGGTTGAACCTTTGATTTGGCTTGTTTACAAACAATGCACTTTTCACAAACTTTTCCGACATAAACTTTCATTTTTGGCCAAAAGAAATGTTCCTGCAAAATATTCAATGTTTTTGCCACACCAAAATGACCCATAAGACCTCCACTATGTGCCTCCCAAACCAAAAGTTCACGTAAAGAAGTGTTTGGAATGCAAAGCTTTGATTCTTTGAACAAAAATCCATCATGTATGAAAAACTTTTCAAAAGAGCCCTTTTCACAACTTTGAAAAATCATACCAAAATCCACATCTTCACGATACAACTCTTTGATTTGTTCAAAACCTAGAATTTTAGAGTCAAGAGAAGAGAGTAAAGAGTACCTTCGTGAAAGTGCATCAGCCACAATATTTTCCTTACCTTTCTTGAATCGGATGACATATGGAAATGTCTCAAGAAACTCCATCCACCTAGCATGTCTCTTGTTGAGCTTTTGTTGTCCTTTTAGAAACTTCAAGGACTCATGATCAGAATGAATGACAAACTCCTTGGTCCACAAATAGTGTTGCCAAGTTTTTAGTGCTCGAACCAAGGCATACATCTCTTTGTCATATGTGGGATAGTTTAAAGTTGCACCACTTAACTTTTCACTAAAATATGCCAATGGTTTTCCTTCTTGCATTAAAACCGCACCAATTCCAACACCCGATGCATCACACTCAATCTCAAAAGTTTTATCAAAATTTGGCAAAGAAAGCAAAGGAGCATGAGTTAAATGAAACTTCAGTTTTTCAAAAGCTTGCTCTTGCTCTTTGCCCCATTTAAAACCAACATTCTTTTTAATCACTTCGGTGAGTGGTGATGCCAAGGTGCTAAAGTTTTTCACAAATCGGCGATAAAAACTTGCAAGACCATGAAAACTCCTCACATCACTTACGCACTTTGGAGTTGGCCAATCTTGAATAGCCTTTACCTTTTCTTCATCAACAGATATTCCATGAGAACTAACCACATATCCAAGAAATACAATGTGGTCGGTACAAAAAGTGCACTTCTTCCAGTTCGCATAAAGCTGTTCCTTCCTAAGCACACTCAAAACACACGTTAGATGCTCAAGATGATCATTCAAACTCTTAGAATAAATCAAAATATCATCAAAGTAAACGACCACAAATTTCCCAATAAAATCACGCAAAACATGGTTCATTAATCTCATGAACGTACTTGGAGCATTAGTTAACCCAAAAGGCATAACTAACCATTCATATAAACCATGCTTTGTTTTGAAAGCTGTTTTCCATTCGTCACCATCATTCATGCGAATTTGATGATACCCGCTCTTTAGATCAATCTTTGAAAACAACTTTGAGCCATACAATTCATCAAGCATATCATCTAATCGAGGGATTGGATGGCGATACTTTACCGTGATATTGTTGATGGCACGACAATCTACACACATCCTCCATGATCCATCCTTCTTAGGTACCAGCAATACGGGAACCGCACACGGACTCATGCTTTCTCGAATCCATCCTTTCTCAAGTAATTCCTTAACTTGCCTTTGCAACTCTTTGGTTTCTTCCGGATTTGTTCTATACGCCGGCTTGTTTGGAATGGAAGATCCTGGAACAAAGTCAATTTGGTGTTCGATCCCGCGAATTGGTGGCAATCCTTTGGGAATTTCCTCGGGAAACAAGTCTTCAAATTCCTGCAAAAGAGATTTAATTTTGCTCGGGAGAATACCGGCCAAATCATTTGTGATTAAATAAGCTTCTTTGATCAAAAGAAGCACAAAAGACATCTCCGAATTCAAGGCTTCCTTTATTTCACTCCTTCTTGCAAATGCACAATATTGACTTTCCTTTTCACCCACAAATATTTTCTTATCTTTTTGTTTTTCATTTGAACCTTTTTTGTGTTCATTATTTTCATTAGGCTCACCTTCTTTGTTTTTCACATCCCTTTGAAGTCGGACTTGATCTTCATAAACTTGACTCGGTGACATCGGCACAAGAGTTATGGCTTTGGTTTTATGAACAAGAGTGTACTTGTTGGTGAAGCCATCATGTTTCACATGCCGATCGTATTGCCATGGCCTACCAAGTAGCAAATGACTTGCTTGCATAGGTACCACATCACACAACACCTCGTCTTCATACTTACCAATGCGAAATGACACCAACACTTGTTTCGTCACACGCACCTCACCACTATCATTAAGCCATTGGAGTTTATATGGCTTTTGATGCTTCATCGTCGGCAATCCTAGCTTTTCAACCATGGAAACACTAGCCACATTAGTACAACTCCCACCATCAATGATAACACTACATACCTTGCCTTGAACATAACACCGAGTGTGAAAGAGGTTTTCCCTTTGTGCATCATCTTCTTCCTTGGAATGAGTGCTTAAGGCTCGCCTTGCAACCAACAATTCTCCTTCTACAGCCATCTCTTCTTCACCATCCGTGTCTTCTTGTGATGATTCGGAAGAATCTGTTTCAATTTCTCCATTTTCTCTAAGCACCATTACAAGCTTATTTGGACATTGACTTGCAATGTGACCCCTGCCAAGACATTTAAAACATTTTATGTCACGAGTTTTAGGAGCATCAGAATTACCTTTCTCCTTGGAAGGGCTTGTTGGTTTTGGACCAGATTTGGGATTAAAAGATGATGAACTTTCAGGCCTTTTGGAGCTACCCGCCTTCCAGGTATTCGTTCTTGATCCACCCCCTCTCTTGAGTTGCTTTTCAATTTTAACCGCCATGTGGACCATGTCTTCAATCTCCACATAATGGTGCATCTCAACACGATCACGAATTTCATAATTGAGGCCATTTAACAACCTGGCCATGGTAGCTTCTCGATCCTCTAGAATGTTGGCTCGGATCATGGTAACCTCCATTTCCTTGAAATAATCATCAACAGACTTACTTCCTTGCTTCAACCCTTGGAGCTTATTGTGAAGGTCACGATAATAGTGACTTGGTACAAAACGTCGTCTCATGACCCTTTTCATTTCTTCCCATGTATCAATGGGTCTTTCTTCGTTTCTTCGCCTACTAATCACAAGTTGATCCCACCATGTTAGTGCATAATCAGAAAATTCAACAACGGCGAGTTTTACTTTTTTACGATTGGAGTAGTCATGGCAATCAAAGATGAACTCCATTTTAGTTTCCCAATCGATGTAGGCTTCCGGATCTGACTTTCCTTGAAACGATGGAATTTTCATCTTGATAGAATTCAAATTGCTGTCTCTTCGGGGCCTTCGTCGAGGAGCTCTTCTTTCAGATTCCCATCCGTCACTTCCTCCATCGTCGTCATGATTTTCATAAGAAACTTGTGATGGCGTGCGGATACGTTGTGGTCTTTCAGTCTCCAATCGGTCCATTCTTTCATGAATTTGGTTGAATTCCGTTCTCATCAATCGTCGCATTTCCTCCATCATGGCTTGAACTTGAAGATTAGGAGGAGGTTGCTCATCCGTCATTTTTTTTGCTACAAAATAGAAGACAAAAAAAATAATAACAATAAAAATATTATTTCCTCCCCGCACTCCCTTACGTGTTTCACTCAAAATTATGTTCACTCGATTCTCGTGTATGTTGTGTTTGGCTTTTAACCTCTAATGATCTTACCACACCGCCTTTTACCACTCTTTTTAACTCTTAAAGTTCAAAACAAACTAAAAGAAATCAAAATCAAGTGGGCTTGTGGCCTTGAGGAATTCAAAACATACCAAACAACTTTAAGAAGAGATTTGACAAAACCAAATATAACAAGATGAACAATGTAGTAGTACGTAAATAGAAAAGGAACTAAATCAGGTTATTGTCAATTCCCTTTGTTTAATAACTTAATCTGATTTAGAAATTTAACTTTGGCTAGGAACTAAATCAGATTCGAATTAAGGCAACAGATTCAAATAGGGTACATATTCGAATAGCATTAGATTCGAACATCAATAGATTCAAACATCAATCTCGAATCTAGGGGGATCAGATTCGAAATCAATAGATTCTATACTAGGGAAGATAGATTCGAAGTAGGCCTTAGATTCTAGGATAGATTCGAAACTAGCATACACATTCGAGACACACATAGATTTGAAATAGCAGAATTAGAGCCGAATTACATCAGATTCGAAATGAGCAATACACAGATTCGAAACCTTTCATAGATTCGAACCATATAGATTCGAACTAGGGGATTTCGAGTCTAAACAATGCTTTTTTTCGAGTCTGTTCTACATGATCAACGATTTTCCAGGTTTTAACATCTAAATAAGAACATAAATGATGGAAAAATAGATACTAACCTTCGTCCAAGCTATATCCTTCGACTATAGATGATTTCCAAGCAAAAACAAGTCCTAAACGGAAGCAAATCAGCTTCAAAAGAAGGGGGATATGAGCAAACTCGAATTTGCTCAACAAAACCGAACTAAAAGTCAGAAAAGGGGTCGAATTTACCTCAAATCGGAACCAAATCGAACATGCAATGACAGAATATTGTAGAGCTTGACGATCTCTATCCGTTGACGTATAAATCACGAGAATCCGACGGTTCGTTTAGGAGAAATTCTAGAGAGAAGGTGAGGGTGTAGAGAGAGAGAGAGAATTCTAGCTTTTCCAAACTTAAGAAATGAGGAGGTGATGCTCTATTTATAGAAAATAGAGAAAAATCAGATTTTCTACTGAATTTTCCGGAATTGACCAACTTTATTCCCATCAATCTGATTTGCATTTCAGATGCAAATAATAGTAAGGGAGTTCTAGATTAGCTATAATTGTCTTTTAGTCAAATTTCTATTCATTTTAGTCCGTTTCGTCATTTTCAGTCTTTAATTGTCATTTAGCTGAATTTTAATTATTAATTTTATTTCAGCTAATTTTGGGCAACTTTTCATAATTAATTATAACTTAATAAAATTAACTATTTAAGATTCATGTTTTCAGTTAAATACTCATATTTGGATAAAATTGCTTTGTTATCCAAAGTCTGATGCTGTAATTTATATTTAATAAATTACGGGCTGTTACAATCTTCCCCCGTTAAATTGATTCCGTCCTCGGAATCGACTAAAACAGGAATAACTTCGGATACTTCTGCCTAATCTCGTCTTCTCGTTCCCAAGTTTGCGCAGATCCCTTATGGTATTTCCATTGAATTAACACCATTGGAATTTCCTTGCTGCGCAATTTCGAAACCTTATGATCGATTATACGCTCGGGTTCTTCTTCGTATCGCAACTGCTCATCAATTTGCACGTCTTTCCAAGGAATCACAGCTTCAGCGTCAGCTAAACACTTTCGAAGATTACTCACATGAAATACATCATGAATCCCAGTCATTTCGGCAGGCAGCTTTAATCTGTAGGCTTGCAATCCTATACGCTCGAGAATTTCAAAAAGACCCACAAATCGAGGGCTCAACTTCCCCCGTTTGCCGAACCTTACTATCCCTTTTCTTGGCGAGACCTTCAGCAACACTTTATCTCCAACTTCAAACGCGATTGGTTTCCGTCTTTTATCATGATACTTCTTTTGTCTGTCTTGAGAAGTCTGAATCCGCTGTCGAATCAACTGTAGTTGGTCATGGGCTACTTGCAAAATCGCTGGTCCAGAGATCGGCCGTTCACCTGTTTCCCTCCAACAAGTTGGAGTTCTGCATCGACGTCCGTACAAAAGCTGATATGGAGGCATTCCAATAGTCGAGTGATAACTATTGTTATAAGCAAACTCCACAAACGGCAGGTGAGTATCCCAACTTCCACCGAGATCAATCACACAGGCACGTAACATATCTTCTAAGGTCAAAATCGTTCTCTCACTTTGCCCGTCTGTTTCAGGATGATAGGCGGTGCTCATCTTAAGTTCAGTTCCTAGTCCGTTCTGAAAAGCCTTCCAAAAACGAGAAGTAAATCTGCTGTCACGGTCCGATACTATAGACAATGGAACACCATGTCTAGTCACGATTTCCTTTCGTGTACAATTCAGCTAACTTTTCGAGGCGTTCATCTTCACGTATGGGTAGGAAATGGCTGACTTAGTAAGTCGATCCACTATTACTCATATAGAGTCATGATTCCGCTTTGTCCTGGGCAGCTTCGTCACAAAGTCCATGGTTATGTGGTCCCACTTCCATTCCGGGATTGGCAATGGTTGTAGTTCCCCATACGGCTTCTGATGTTCCGATTTGACTTGTAAACAAGTCATGCAATTTTCTACATAACGTCCTACGTCCTTCTTCATTCCAGGCCACCAATAATCCGTTTTCAAATCTTGGTACATTTTAGTAGAACAGGATGTACCGAAAATTTCGACATATGAGCTTCCGACAGAATTCGATCACGAATACCTCCTAGTCTGGGAACCCATATTCTATCCATGAACCGTCTAAGACCACGATTATCAAGGGTCAGCTGGGTCACATATGTAACCATACGTTCAGATTTCAAGTTCTCATCCCGAATGGCTTCGGTTTGAGCGGCAATAATCAACTCAGGCAAGGCAGACTCCAAAACAACAGAAGTCAAAGCATAACATCGGGTATAATGGTCTGGTCCGGTTTTGCGGCTTAGGGCATCTGCTACTATGTTTGCTTTACCTGGATGGTAAAGGATCTCACAGTCATAGTCTTTAATCAATTCCATAGATCGTCTTTGTCGCATATTCAGCTCTTTCTGGTCAAATATATACTTCAGACTTTTGTGATCTGTATATAACTTGCATCTAGTCCCATACAGATAATGCCGCCAAATCTTCAGTGCAAAAGTCACGGCTGCAAGCTCCAAGTCATGCGTCGGGTAATTCTTTTCATGCGTCTTTAGCTGCCTTGATGCGTAGGCAATTACTTTATCCCTTTGCATCAACACACAGCCTAATCCCATCTTAGAAGCATCACTATAGACTACAAAATCATTATTACCCTCAGGTAAGGCCAAAACCGGTGCTTCAATTAGCTTACGCTTCAAAGTCTCAAAGGCTCGATCTTGAGATTCATTCCATTCAAACTTAACTTCTTTCTTCGTCAGACTGGTTAAAGGCACCGCAATCTTGGAGAAATCACGGATAAATCTTCGGTAATAGCCCGCTAAACCCAAGAAACTTCGAACTTCAGATACGTTTTTCGGCGCTTCCCACTTCTGAACCGCATCAACCTTTGATGGATCTACGGCTATTCCCTCACCCGAGACAATATGTCCTAAAAATTGCACCTGGCGTAACCAGAATTCACATTTGGAGAATTTTGCATAGAGTCGCTCCTTTCGTAACAATTCTAGCAATTCTCGCAAATGCATCGCATGATCAGATTCAGACTTGGAGTAAATCAAGATGTCATCAATGAAGACTATCACTGATTTATCCAGCATTGGTCTACATACCCTATTCATGAGATCCATAAATGCTGCCGGGGCATTTGTGAGGCCAAACGGCATTACTAGGAATTCAAAATGGCCATATCGTGTACGAAATGCAGTCTTCGGTACGTCAGACTCAAATACTTTGAGCTGATGATATCCAGATCGGAGATCAATCTTTGAAAAATAACTAGCCCCTTGCAGTTGATCAAACAAGTCATCAATTCTAGGCAGAGGGTATCGGTTCTTAATAGTTACCTTATTTAACTCCCGATAATCGATACACATGCGAAAGGTACCATCCTTCTTCTTAACAAAAAGAACCGGAGCACCCCAAGGAGAAGTACTTAGACGAATAAACCCTTTTTCCAATAATTCCTGCAACTGACTCATCATTTCCTTCATTTCATTCGGAGCAAGTCGGTAAGGGGCTTTCGCGATAGGAGCAGCACCCGGTACAAGGTCAATATGGAATTCGATTTGACGATCTGGTGGCAAACCAGAGATGTCATCCGGGAATACGTCAGGGAAATCTCGAACTACAGGTACTTCAGACAAGGTCTTTTTAACTTCTTTAGCATCTATGGCATAGGCTAAATAGGCGGAACAACCTTTGGTTAGGCACTTTCGGGCTTTCATTACAGAGATGAGACCTAAATTTCGAGTCTTTCTATCGCCATAAACATAACGTTCACTTCCTTCGGGGGTTCTAATTCTAATTATCCTTTTAGCACAAAGGATTTCAGCATTATTCGTCATAAGCCAGTCCATTCCTATAATAACATCGAATTCTCTAATCCACATCGGTATCAGGTCAACGTCCGAGGAGAGGTCATCAATCACTAGCTTACAGGAACGAAAGACTCTATTCACAGTCACAAAATTCGAGCTAGCAGTTTCTATGTCTAAGGGTGCAGGTAACATCACAGGGGCAAAATCAAACTGTTTAGCAAACTTTTCAGACACATACGACAGATTAGAGCCAGAGTCAAATAAGATTAAGGCAGGCATATCATTAACAAGAAATGTACCCGTGACGACGTCAGCAGTTTCCTTTGCCTCTTCGGCTGTCATCTGGAAAGATCTTGGCTGATTCCTCGGGGCAGAAGAACCTTTGACTGATTGCTGAGGTGAAGATGCAGGTGGAGGAACAAATCGAGGTCGGGTACAGTCTTTAGCATGGTGCCCCAACGTAATGCAGTTTCGACAAGCCTCACTGCGCCTGGGACATTCTGACCTATCGTGACCGTTCTGTCTACAGCAATAACATTTAACAAACGCAGGATCGCATTTCCCCTCATGAATTTGCTTGCAGCGAGGACAAGCAGGCTTTGGCGTCGAGGTCACAGCATACGACTTAGCTTTCTTGGAAGACTGCTTATCTCCCTTCTTCGAACTTTCACTCTTCTTTTCAGCTCTCTCAGATTTTTCCTTCTTATTAGATTTAGCAATAAAAGGACATGCTCGCTCAGGATAGATTTCAAGTTCACCTACCCTAGCAATTTCAACCGCTTCGATATAACTTCTTGGTCTGCCAGACTTCACAAACTTCCGGATTTCTCTATCCAGACCATCCACAAACAAATCCCTTCGTCTTTCGTCAGTATCGACAGGGTGATCAAATAATAGCGAGAGCCTGTTAAAATTCCAGCTCATAGTCCGTCACGGATCTTGTACCTTGCTGAAAAGATAGCAGGGTTTTCTCCATCTGGCGCTTAACATCCTGGGGGCAGTATTTTTCCTTCAGATGAATCTTAAATTGATCCCAAGTAATGGATTTCTCCATTGCTTCAGACATGGGATTCGTAATTGACTTCCACCAACGGCCAGCTCCATCTTCCAACATTCCCGTCGCAAATGTCACCTTATCTTTTTCACCACACTTGGAGAGTTTAAACGCTTTCTCCACATTCGCGACCCAGTCCATAGCTTTAACAGGATCAGATGACCCCGCAAACGTACGAGCTCCACACTTCTTGAAATCAACGAACGTACAATCACGTCCTACCTTAACGTGATGGTCGGAAGAGTCAGTCTCACTTTCATCAGAGGACACATGCCTATGTTTCCTCTTCCTGTCTTTCTTCGGCTTCACTAACATTTCTTCCCTATGCTTCAGTTCTAATTCCTGTAACTTAAGTTCTCGCAACCTAAGTTCTTCTTCACGGCGCTTAAAGTCAATTTCACGCTGGTTTTCCTCATCAGTGTGCATTACCGCTTTACCCTTAGTCAGCAAATCCTTAATTTCCTTAAATCGGTCTTCAACTGCCATATCAGTCTGCAGTCGGTTCCTATCCATCATAAGCTGCATCTGCCTACGGTTATCCTCATTCAACTTATGAACGAGGTCAATCAATTGAGCCTGCTGAGGAGGCACAGGGGTGGCAGTACTGCTTGAGTCATTAGCAGTATTTTCAGGGTCAGTGCCTAGGTCCTCTATATGAACAGATTCTTTGTGTTGATCAGCTGCAGCATCAGCAGCTTTACCAACAGTCGAGGTACCAGCAACATTTGGATTCTTATCAGCCATTGGCTGAAAATATAAAGGAAATAACTATTATTTCCTGATTCAATTAAGCACATATCGAGTCATAATACCTACGTCAGATAATCATATCTAAATTCATAGATATGAAGGCAGTTAGTCAGGCTCACAAAGTCAAGTCAAAGTCAAGTCAGTATCAAGCAGTCAATCCCTCCCCCATCCTATCAGTCATCATTTGCCTATCTTAGGTCAAGTTGTGTGGGTAGTCCTTTACTAATTAGGTTACCCTAGGCCTCGGTGACTTGTTCGGGAATTCAGAGTCACATAGTCCATACCATACCAGTAGTTTAAGTATCGGGTGGCCAATCCGATGATTAAACTGCTGCTCTGATACCAACTTTGTAACATCCAAGTTTCCACAAACAGTACACGTCATAATATTTCATTTCATTAAGTAATAAATATTACTAATTGTTTGATACCACAGGTCCATCAGCATGAATACTTAATTACAACAATATATATTAAAATCAAATGGTGGTCTAACTAGCTTCTAAATCTTCAATCAGAGTGCGGAAGACTGAACAAGCTACCCGAGACCGAATCATCTTTTCAAAAAGGCGCCAACAAAAGTCCAAAAGTCTGCTATTCTTCAATGTCCAGATTCACTTAGCCTGGGACGGACTACCTGCTATGGTCTTGCCCTTATCAGCTTTTCCTGAAAAAGAGTTGTCATGATAGAGTAAGCTAACAATGCTTAGTGAGTTAACAGAGTTCCATTAGTTACCACACACATGCCATACTATCAGCTCCTGCCGGCAAGTCACTACGTCCTGAGACAGCAAAAAGGTTGGGAGACAACCCAGTCGGTATTCCCATGTGTAAGGCCGAAGCCCTACGGGAAGTGTATGGAAACAAGTCAAATAGGAAAGGAATCTGCAGAATTCCCTCCTGTGAATGGAGATCTCACATTCGGTCGTATCGGAATATGCAGTATGCAGCGGCAAATATATATAAACAGTCAAATAAGCAGTAAGCATGATAAGTATTTACATAAAATGTAAAAGTGAACATGCAATCAAGGCAATTCAAGTGTCTAACTTCAGTAATGTCAAAAGTACGTTTCTATGATACAATAAAGTATTAAAGAAACATGCAGCAACAAACGGAAGTTTCCATACAGTCGATGACATTCACCAATAAGTATCGAAACATATGGAAGTAATTAATGAAATCTGTCACTCACAGTGGTCCGTAGTCAGATAATGCTTAACAAATTAAGCGGTTCAGTTTACTCTGTCAATTCGACGGGTTCCTGCATTTCAATTTCAAGTCTGGCATATTAATGTCAAGTCTGAGTCATAATCTATATATAACCCTAGTTATATATTCAGGTCATTGTCAATTCTAGCTGTCGAGTCTGAGGTAGTTCCTATCGTCCCAAGGTGAGTCTATTCTTATCAGATTAATTACGATTCATCTAATTACAGATGTGTGGCCTTGAAACAAAGCCAATCGTATTACTTAGCAAGGTGAGTAGGACATACACATTCTAAAGGTTCATACAGAGTCGGTTAATTTATTTGTGCATAAAATAGTTATGCAACATGAAACTTGTGATTTTTATCATAATTAAACGATACTTTCAATTTCATTAGATTATTTAATAACTTAATCTGATTTAGGAATTCGTCTTTGGCTAGGAACAAACTCAGATTCGAATGAAGGACAACAGATTCGAATCTTAACTATTTCGAATCTATAGATTCGAAACACTCATATAGAATCGAGGGCATACATAGGTTCGAAATGAGGACATAAACTCGAAAACACCTACATAGACTCGAGGCAGCATAAATTCGAAACTAATAGATTCGAAATACATAGATTCGAATCAGATAGATTCGAAATGAGCTAGGTTCGAAACACACACACACAGATTCGAACTCACAGATTCGGATCCATACAATTCGAGTCTAGTGATTTCGAGTCTGCTCATGAATCTCTCGAGTTTGTTCTACTTGTTCATCAATTTTCCAGGTTTTTAACTACGAAAATGAGCCAAAAATAAGGGAGTAATAGTCACTAACCTTCGTCCAAGCTATAGCCTTCGATTATAAACGGTTTCCAAGCCAAAACAGGTCCTAAACGGGGGCAAATCAGCTTCAAATGAAGGAAAAATGAGCAAACTCGAAAATGCTCATTCAAAACCGAACCAAAAGTCAGAAAAAAATGGTCGATCTTACCTCAAATCTGGACGAAATCAAACATGCAATGGTAGATTCGTGAAGAACTCGACGATCTCTATCCGATGGCGTATAAATCACGAGAATCCGACGGTTCGATTAGGAGAAAAGCTAGAGAGAAGGACAATCTTAGAGAGAGAGGGAGGAGAATCCAAATTTCCAAACTTAAGAAGTGAGGAGAGGAGCTCCTATTTATAGGGAAATAGGGAAAATCAGATCTTCTACTGAATTTTCCGGAATTGACCAACTATTATTCCCAACACTCCGATTTGCATTTCAGATGCAAATAATAGCAAAGAAGTTCTAGGTTTGCTACAATTGTCTTTTAGTAAATTTTAACTCATTTTAGTCCGTTTCGCTATTTTCAGTCTTTAATTTATCATTTAGCTGAATTTTAATTATTAACTTAATTTCAACTAAATTTTTGGGCAACTTATCATAATTAATTATATCTTAATATACTTAATTATTTCAGATTCACATTATCAGCTAATTACTAATAATTGGATAAAATTGCTTTATTATCCAAAGTCTGATGCTGAATTTATATTTAATAAATTACGGGTCGTTACATAGCTGAATTTTAATTATTAATTTTATTTCAGCTAATTTTGGGCAACTTTTCATAATTAATTATAACTTAATAAAATTAACTATTTAAGATTCATGTTTTCAGTTAAATACTCATATTTGGATAAAATTGCTTTGTTATCCAAAGTCTGATGCTGTAATTTATATTTAATAAATTACGGGCTGTTACAATTACTTACTTGCATATGTTTCGGTACTTATTGGTGAATGTTACTGACTTGTATGGAAACATCTGCTGCTGCTTGTTCCTTGATTACTTAATTGTATGCTAGGAACGTATGATAGACACTGCTGAAACTGGACAACTAGTGTTGCATGTTTGTTCATTACTTGCATTACTCAGGACCGCTGTGAGTGACAGATTGCATTACTTACTTGCATATGTTTCGGTACTTACTGGTGATTGTTAATGACTTGTATGGAAACACCTGCTGTTGCTTGTTCCTTGATTACTTAATTGTATGCTAGGAACGTATGATAGACACCGCTGAAACTGGACAACTGTTGTTGCATGTTCCTTGATTACTTGCATTGCTCAGGACCGCTGTGAGTGACAGATTGCATTACTTACTTGCATATGTTTCGGTACTTATTGGTGATTGTTACTGACTTGTATGGAAACATCTGCTGCTGCTTGTTCCTAGATTACTTAATTGTATTCTAGGAACGTATGATAGACACTGCTGAAACTGGACAACTAGTGTTGCATGTTTGTTCATTACTTGCATTACTAAAGACCAATGTGAGTGACAGATTGCATTACTTACTTGCATATGATTCGGTACTTACTGGTGATTGTTACTGACTTGTATGGAAACACCTGCTGCTGCTAGTTCCCTGATTACTTAATTGTATGCTAGGAACGTATGATAAACACTGCTGAAACTGGACAACTGTTGTTGCATGTTCGTTGATTACTTGCATTGCTCAGGACCGCTGTGAGTGATAGATTGCATTAATTACTTGCATATGTTTCGGTACTTATTGGTGATTGTTACTGACTTGTATGGAAACATCTGCTGCTTCTAGTTCCTTGATTACTTAATTGTATTCTAGGAACGTATGATAGACACTGCTGAAACTGGACAACTGTTGTTGCATGTTTCTTGATTACTTGCATTGCTCAGGACCGCTGTGAGTGACAGATTGCATTACTTACTTGCATATGTTTCGGTACTTATTGGTGAATGTTACTGACTTGTATGGAAACATCTGCTGCTGCTTGTTCCTTGATTACTTAATTGTATGCTAGGAACGTATGATAGACACTGCTGAAACTGGACAACTGTTGTTGCATGTTTCTTGATTACTTGCATTGCTCAGGACCGCTGTGAGTGACAGATTGCATTACTTACTTGCATATGTTTCGGTACTTACTGGTGATTGTTAATGACTTGTATGGAAACACCTGCTGTTGCTTGTTCCTTGAATACTTAATTGTATGCTAGGAACGTATGATAGACACCGCTGAAACTGGACAACTGTTGTTGCATGTTTCTTGATTACTTGCATTGCTCAGGACCGCTGTGAGTGACAGATTGCATTACTTACTTGCATATGTTTCGGTACTTATTGGTGATTGTTACTGACTTGTATGGAAACATCTGCTGCTGCTTGTTCCTAGATTACTTAATTGTATTCTAGGAACGTATGATAGACACTGCTGAAACTGGACAACTAGTGTTGCATGTTTGTTCATTACTTGCATTACTAAAGACCACTGTGAGTGACAGATTGCATTACTTACTTGCATATGATTCGGTACTTACTGGTGATTGCTACTGACTTGTATGGAAACACCTGCTGCTGCTAGTTCCCTGATTACTTAATTGTATGCTAGGAACGTATGATAGACACTGCTGAAACTGGACAACTGTTGTTGCATGTTCGTTGATTACTTGCATTGCTCAGGACCGCTGTGAGTGATAGATTGCATTAATTACTTGCATATGTTTCGGTACTTATTGGTGATTGTTACTGACTTGTATGGAAACATCTGCTGCTTCTAGTTCCTTGATTACTTAATTGTATTCTAGGAACGTATGATAGACACTGCTGAAACTGGACAACTGTTGTTGCATGTTTCTTGATTACTTGCATTGCTCAGGACCGCTGTGAGTGACAGATTGCATTACTTACTTGCATATGTTTCGGTACTTATTGGTGATTGTTACTGACTTGTATGGAAACATTTGCTGCTGCTTGTTCCTTGATTACTTAATTGTATGCTAGGAACGTATGATAGACACTGCTGAAACTGGACAACTGGTGTTGCATGTTCGTTGATTACTTGCATTGCTATGGATTGTTGTGAGTGACAGATTGCATTACTTACTTGCATATGTTTCGGTACTTATTGGTGATTGTTACTGACTTGTATGGAACACCTGCTGCTGCTTGTTTCTTGATTACTTAATTGTATGCTAGGAACGTATGATAGACACTGCTGAAACTGGACAACTGTTGTTGCATGTTTCTTGATTACTTGCATTGCTCAGGACCGCTGTGAGTGACAGATTGCATTACTTACTTGCATATGTTTGGGTACTTATTGGTGATTATTACCGACTTGTATGGAAACATCTGCTGTTGCTTGTTCCTTGATTACTTAATTGTATGCTAGGAACGTATGATAGACACTGCTGAAACTGGACAACTGTTGTTGCATGTTTCTTGATTACTTGCATTTCTCAGGACCGCTGTGAGTGACAGATTGCATTACTTACTTGCATGTGTTTGGGTACATATTGGTGATTGTTACTGACTTGTCAAGAAACATCTGCTGCTTGTTCCTTGATTACTTAATTGTATGCTAGGAACGTATGATAGACACTGCTGAAACTGGACAACTGTTGTTGCATGTTCCTTGATTACTTACGTTGCTCAGGACCGCTGTGAGTGACAGATTGCATTACTTACTTGCATATGTTTCGGTACTTATTGGTGATTGTTACTGACTTGTATGGAAACATCTGCTGCTGCTTGTTCCTTGGTTACTTAATTGTATGCTAGGAACGTATGATAGACACTGCTGAAACTGGACAACTGTTGTTGCATGTTCGTTGATTACTTGCATTGCTAAGGACCGCTGTGAGTGACAGATTGCATTACTTACTTGCATATGTTTGGGTACTTATTGGTGATTGTTACTGACTTGTATGGAAACATCTGCTTCTTGTTCCTTGAATACTTAATTGTATGCTAGGAACGTATGATAGACACTGCTGAAACTGGACAACTGTTGTTGCATGTTCCTTGATTACTTGCATTGCTCAGGACCGCTGTGAGTGACAGATTCCATTACTTACTTGCATATGTTTCGGTACTTAATGGTGATTGTTATTGACTTGTATGGAAACATCTGCTGTTGCTTGTTTCTTGAATACTTTAATTGGTAATCTAGGAACGTATGATAGACACCGGAAACTGACAACTGTTGTTGCATGTTTCTTGATTAACTTGCATTGCTCAGGACCGCTGTGAGTGGACCAGATTGCATTACTTACTTGCATTGTTTGGCGTACTTATTGGTGTTTGTTAACTTACTTGTAATGGAAACATCGCTGTTTGCTTGTTCTGATTACTAATTGTATGCTAGGAACGTATGATAGACACTGCTGAAAGCTGGAAACTGTTGTTTGCCATGTTTTTCTTGATTACTTGCATTGCTCAGACGCTGTGAGTGACAGATTTTGCATTACTTTACTTGCAATCCCATGTTTCGTACTTATTGGTGAATGTTACTGACTTGTATGGAAACATCTGCTGCTCTTGTTCCTTGATTTACTTTAATTGGTAATGCTAGGAAACGTATGATAGACACTGCTGAAACTGGACAACTGTTGTTGCATGTTCGTTGATTACTTGCATTGCTCAGGACCGCTGTGAGTGACAGATTGCATTACTTACTTGCATATGTTTCGGTACTTACTGGTGATTGTTAATGACTTGTATGGAAACACCTGCTGTTGCTTGTTCCTTGATTACTTAATTGTATGCTAGGAACGTATGATAGACACCGCTGAAACTGGACAACTGTTGTTGCATGTTCCTTGATTACTTGCATTGCTCAGGACCGCTGTGAGTGACAGATTGCATTACTTACTTGCATATGTTTCGGTACTTATTGGTGATTGTTACTGACTTGTATGGAAACATCTGCTGCTGCTTGTTCCTAGATTACTTAATTGTATTCTAGGAACGTATGATAGACACTGCTGAAACTGGACAACTAGTGTTGCATGTTTGTTCATTACTTGCATTACTAAAGACCAATGTGAGTGACAGATTGCATTACTTACTTGCATATGATTCGGTACTTACTGGTGATTGTTACTGACTTGTATGGAAACACCTGCTGCTGCTAGTTCCCTGATTACTTAATTGTATGCTAGGAACGTATGATAAACACTGCTGAAACTGGACAACTGTTGTTGCATGTTCGTTGATTACTTGCATTGCTCAGGACCGCTGTGAGTGATAGATTGCATTAATTACTTGCATATGTTTCGGTACTTATTGGTGATTGTTACTGACTTGTATGGAAACATCTGCTGCTTCTAGTTCCTTGATTACTTAATTGTATTCTAGGAACGTATGATAGACACTGCAGAAACTGGACAACTGTTGTTGCATGTTTCTTGATTACTTGCATTGCTCAGGACCGCTGTGAGTGACAGATTGCACTACTTACTTGCATATGTTTCGGTACTTATTGGTGAATGTTACTGACTTGTATGGAAACATCTGCTGCTGCTTGTTCCTTGATTACTTAATTGTATGCTAGGAACGTATGATAGACACTGCTGAAACTGGACAACTAGTGTTGCATGTTTGTTCATTACTTGCATTACTCAGGACCGCTGTGAGTGACAGATTGCATTACTTACTTGCATATGTTTCGGTACTTACTGGTGATTGTTAATGACTTGTATGGAAACACCTGCTGTTGCTTGTTCCTTGATTACTTAATTGTATGCTAGGAACGTATGATAGACACCGCTGAAACTGGACAACTGTTGTTGCATGTTCCTTGATTACTTGCATTGCTCAGGACCGCTGTGAGTGACAGATTGCATTACTTACTTGCATATGTTTCGGTACTTTATTGGTGATTGTTACTGACTTGTATGGAACATCTGCTTGCTGCTTGTTCCTAGTTACTTAATTGTATTCTAGAACGTATGATAGACACTGCTGAAACTGGAAACTAGTGTTGGCATTGTTTGTTCATACTGCATTACTTAAAGACCACTGTGAGTTTGACAGATTGCATTTACTTACTTGCATTATTGATCGGTTACTTACTGGTGATTGGTACTGGGAACTTGTATGGAAACACCCTGCTGCTTGCTAGTTCCCTATTACTTAATTGTATGCTAGGGAACGTATGATAGACACTGCTGAACTGGACAACTGTTGTTTGCATGTTTCGTTGATTACTTGCATGCTCAGGACCGCTGAGTGAAGATGCATTAATTACTTGCATATGTTTCGGGTACTTATTGGTGATGGTTACTGGACTTGTATGGAACATCTGCTGGCTTCTAGTTCCTTTGATTACTTAATTGTATTCTAGAACGTATGATAGACACTGCTTGAAACTGGACAACTGTTGTGCATGTTTCTTGATTACTTGCATGTCAGGACCGCTGTGAGTGACGATTGCATTACTTACTTGCATATGTTTCGGTACTATGGTGGATTTGTTACTGACTTGTATGGAAACATTTGCTTGCTGCTGTGTTCCTTGATTACTTAATTGTTATGCTAGGGAACGTATGATAGACCACTGCTTGAAACTGGACAACAAAAAAAAATGGTGTTGCATGTTTCATTGATACTTGCATTGCTATGAGATTGTGTGAGTGACAGATTGCATACTTACTTGCATATGTTTCGGTACTTATTGGTGATTGTTACTGACTTGTATGGAAAACACCTGCTTGCTGCTTTGTTTCTTGATTACTTAATTGTAATGCTAGTAACGTATGATAGACACTGCTGAAACTGGACAACTGTTGTTGCATGTTTCTTGATTACTTGCATTGCTCAGGACCGCTGTGAGTGACAGATTGCATTACTTACTTGCATATGTTTGGGTACTTATTGGTGATTATTACCGACTTGTATGGAAACATCTGCTGTTGCTTGTTCCTTGATTACTTAATTGTATGCTAGGAACGTATGATAGACACTGCTGAAACTGGACAACTGTTGTTGCATGTTTCTTGATTACTTGCATTTCTCAGGACCGCTGTGAGTGACAGATTGCATTACTTACTTGCATGTGTTTGGGTACATATTGGTGATTGTTACTGACTTGTCAAGAAACATCTGCTGCTTGTTCCTTGATTACTTAATTGTATGCTAGGAACGTATGATAGACACTGCTGAAACTGGACAACTGTTGTTGCATGTTCCTTGATTACTTACGTTGCTCAGGACCGCTGTGAGTGACAGATTGCATTACTTACTTGCATATGTTTCGGTACTTATTGGTGATTGTTACTGACTTGTATGGAAACATCTGCTGCTGCTTGTTCCTTGATTACTTAATTGTATGCTAGCAACGTATGATAGACACTGCTGAAACTGGACAACTGGTGTTGCATGTTCTTTGATTACTTGCATTGCTATGGATTGTTGTGAGTGACAGATTGCATTACTTACTTGCATATGTTTCGGTACTTATTGGTGATTGTTACTGACTTGTATGGAACACCTGCTGCTGCTTGTTCCTTGACTACTTAATTGTATGCTAGGAACGTATGATAAACACTGCTGAAACTGGACAACTGGTGTTGCATGTTCGTTGATTACTTGCATTGCTATGGATTGTTGTGAGTGACAGATTGCATTACTTACTTGCATATGTTTCGGTACTTACTGGTGATTGTTAATGACTTGTATGGAAACACCTGCTGTTGCTTGTTCCTTGAATACTTAATTGTATGCTAGGAACGTATGATAGACACCGCTGAAACTGGACAACTGTTGTTGCATGTTTCTTGATTACTTGCATTGCTCAGGACCGCTGTCAGTGACAGATTGCATTACTTACTTGCATATGTTTGGGTACTTATTGGTGTTTGTTACTTACTTGTATGGAAACATCTGCTGTTGCTTGTTCCTTGATTACTTAATTGTATGCTAGGAACGTATGATAGACACTGCTGAAACTGGACAACTGTTGTTGCATGTTTCTTGATTACTTGCATTGCTCAGGACCGCTGTGAGTGACAGATTGCATTACTTACTTGCATATGTTTCGGTACTTATTGGTGAATGTTACTGACTTGTATGGAAACATCTGCTGCTGCTTGTTCCTTGATTACTTAATTGTATGCTAGGAACGTATGATAGACACTGCTGAAACTGGACAACTGTTGTTGCATGTTCGTTGATTACTTGCATTGCTCAGGACCGCTGTGAGTGATAGATTGCATTAATTACTTGCATATGTTTCGGTACTTATTGGTGATTGTTACTGACTTGTATGGAAACATCTGCTGCTTCTAGTTTCTTGATTACTTAATTGTATGCTAGGAACGTATGATAGAAACTGCTGAAAATAGACAACTGTTGTTGCATGTTCCTTGATCAGGACCGCTGTGAGTGACAGATTGCATTACTTACTTGCATATGTTTCGGTACTTATTGGTGATTATTACTAACTTGTATGGAAACATCTGCTGCTGCTTATACCTTGATTACTTAATTGTATGCTAGGAACGTATGATAGATACTGCTGAAACTGGACAACTGTTGTTGCATGTTTCTTGATTACTTACATTGCTCAGGACCGCTGTGAGTGACAGATTGCATTACTTACTTTCATATGTTTCGGTACTTATTGGTGATTATTACTGACTTGTATGCAACATCTGATGCTGCTTGTTCGTTGATTACTTAATTGTACGCTAGGAACGTATGATAGACACTGCTGAAACTGGACAACTGTTGTTGCATGTTTCTTGATTACTTGCATTGCTCAGGACCGCTGTGAGTGACAGATTGCATTACTTACTTGCATATGTTTGGGTACTTATTGGTGTTTGTTACTTACTTGTATGGAAACATCTGCTGTTGCTTGTTCCTTGATTACTTAATTGTATGCTAGGAACGTATGATAGACACTGCTGAAACTGGACAACTGTTGTTGCATGTTTCTTGATTACTTGCATTGCTCAGGACCGCTGTGAGTGACAGATTGCATTACTTACTTGCATATGTTTCGGTACTTATTGGTGAATGATACTGACTTGTATGGAAACATCTGCTGCTGCTTGTTCCTTGATTACTTAATTGTATGCTAGGAACGTATGATAGACACTGCTGAAACTGGACAACTGTTGTTGCATGTTCGTTGATTACTTGCGTTGCTCAGGACCGCTGTGAGTGATAGATTGCATTAATTACTTGCATATGTTTCGGTACTTATTGGTGATTGTTACTGACTTGTATGGAAACATCTGCTGCTTCTAGTTCCTTGATTACTTAATTGTATGTTAGGAACGTATGATAAACACTGCTGAAACTGGACAACTGCTGCTGCATTTTCCTTGATTACTTGCATTGCTCAGGACCGCTGGGAGTGACAGATTGCATTACTTACTTGCATATGTTTGGGTACTTATTGGTGATAGTTACTGACTTGTATGGAAACATCTGCTGCTTCTTGTTCCTTGATTACTTAATTGTATG